>JAEIIU010052555.1:0-14406 GCA_018874675.1 Drosophila baimaii | reverse complement strand
CCGTTTAATTTATTTTAAAGCCCACCCCTCACTCTGTGGTTGGTATCGTTGCTTATCGATCCGGACGTGGTCAGAGAAGCGTTTATATATGTGTCATCCTAGGCATTGGAATTTATATTGGCCGTAGTGGGTAGTATTCGCTAGCCACAGGAAGTATTGGAGAAGGAAGTGAGTTTATGAATGAAATGGAATGTATTGAATCACTCTTCGAGTGCAGCTTGCCCCAGGTCATTGACTTTTCCTACGTTTGAGTTGAGTACACCAGCCCTTAGGCTTCCGTCTTGCACCATCTCGAGATAGGCTCTCGATCTCCCCTTGACGTCAGAATTGGGGGAAATCTCAATCTGTTTTCCTGCCTTATTCCCATCTGATTAGCTAAATGTTTGCTCAAGAGGCTTGTTTGTAGTGCTCTGATATAAGCAAGTACCAAAAAATTCGGTCAGCTCGTGATTGGCATTGAGATATCTCAAAAAATGTGTCTTATCTCATCGGTAGCGAAATTCTCCGTCTTTCGTGGAATTAGCCACTGCCATTCAAGTCACAAGCTTCAGGCAATCTACGCGCTATGTGACTCCTAACGCATTTTGGGGCGTGTTCTGGCCTAATCTGTGTGCCTGCACCGCCACCTCTGGCAGAACATTGATCAAAAGTTCTACTACTTCAAGTGTGCTGATTGTGATCCGAGGGGGAATTAATTGCTTTGTCGCTCACGTGAGCAGGAGCTCACTGTACCCTTCCAGCCTTGTGAAATTACGTCCCAATGACCATCGGTTTTGCTCCCTTTATTGAATCTATTTATTTGTTGTATTGAGTAGAACCTTCTTGTTCGCCAAGGTCAGTAGTCGGCAAGCATGGCACAATCGTTGCGCACGTTTGTGAAATTCCCCAGAGTCGTGGGAGTCGTTGCCGTTGCTCTACGCCATAGATCAGTTATCTTGTATCTACTATCTGTGTTACACGGAATACAAGCTGCAAAATGGTGTTTGCCTTTCCCCAAAGAAGCATTACTCACAGCGAACGTGGTCTTTCCCACAAAAAATGCTCAAGATAGCAATGTTTTTAATGCGCATTCTCTCTATCTCTGATATATTTCAGGTGTGGATTAACCAGGGCGACATCATATTGGTGGGTTTGCGTGACTATCAGGACTCGAAGGCGGACGTCATCCTGAAGTACACACCCGACGAGGCCAGGAATCTGAAGACATACGGCGAGTTCCCCGAGTCGGTGCGCATCAACGAGACAGTCACATTCGTGGAGGATGGCTTCGATGAGGACATTGAGTTCGGCGACGAGATCAGCTCGGAGGACGATGCCGATTCTGTTGACAATATCTGATTAACAAGAAACAAGGTGGCGTCGGCAGGGACGGCGACAGCGGCGACAGCACCAGCATCAGCATCAGCAGAGAGTCAGTTCGAGAGTAGGGAATTTAACAAATTGTAAAAAGCAGAATCAGCACGTAGACCGACGAATCCTGTTCCAGAGATCCAAGCCAAGCCAGGCCAACCAATCCAACCAATCCAAACCAACATCCAGAGCGGCGGCGGCTGAGAGAGAAGCAACAGAAACCAAAACGAAAGGCGATCACGCTTTCTTAATACACTAAGTTAATGTGAAGCCACTTCAATATTCTTTTAACTTTCTCGAAGCCTTTATTATTCACTTAAAGTAGGTTCCAAAATTCTAACAAATTCAAAGGATTTGCGGCCGCCCTTAAACAACAAAGAACAACAACAACAAACAACAAATTGTGTAAAACAAATAGTGAAACTGTCAAGCAGAGCAATAACAATGCCAAGCTTTACCCTAAACATTATTTGAATTAAAAAAACAACAAAAAAACAAGAAAAACAAACGGATATTAGTTATTATTTTACCCAAATGAATCAACAAAACATTTAACAATGAAAAGAAAAACATACAGAACTTAAGTAAATTTACAACTCTCAAACAAATATGTAATAGGAGTTTAGCAAACAAAAACACACTAATGTTTAAGGCAAAAGGATAGCTGAACAAGGATATGAACAATATAGAGGAGGAGGAGGATCAAGGAAGTTAGGGAGTTTCAATTGTAGCTAGCGAGTAAGCAAAATCAATCCA
Source organism: Drosophila baimaii (assembly GCA_018874675.1). NCBI lineage: Eukaryota > Metazoa > Arthropoda > Insecta > Diptera > Drosophilidae > Drosophila > Drosophila baimaii. Next base: position 12,300 of record JAEIIU010052555.1, on the reverse strand, counting down.
TGAGTTTTCGCCAGAGAAATCTGCGCTCCATCCAAAACCCCAAGTGTTCCTTCCCAGCATTTCGTTTCACTTCTTGTTTTTGTTTATTATACATACGACTTGTTTTATATTTTGATGGTTGGTTCTTCATAGCGACATCTCATACAACATACCTACATATATATTCCAAAACTCCCTTTTGTTTTTTGCTGTCCATGCATTCAGTGTTCTCTCTCTTATTTTAGTTGTAATCGAATTCGAAAACCAGGCGAGATGAATGTGTAAAAAGTAACCAGAATATTATTGATTTTTGTAATGAGTTGAACTCCAAATAAATGGCGTTAATTAACCCGAATGCAAAACAGCAGCAAAGACCCCAAGTCGTTTTCACTTTTCCTGCCATTGCCAAAGCCAGAGGGTGTTACAATTCAAGCTACAGTTTATTCGTTAAATGCAGATTAATTCGAACATTTCCAGTGGAAACCCCATTTGACACCTTACAGCTCCTCGTGCCGCGAGGGGAACTTCTTGAGGATCGCATGGTAGAGGTTGTAGAAGGCGTACACTGAAACCGTGATGATTACCAGCAACGCCCCACCAAAGGCAATGCTCAGGAAGTTGCCGTCAATGATGCCCGCCGATCTGTGGCGCTTGGTGGAGAATATCTCCTCCGTGGTGGCGGGATTGTTCTGCTGCTGGGCCGTACGCTCGGCCATTAGCCGCTTCATGGTACTCAGGCGTTCCCGCAGCACCTCCACGGATTCCGAGTCCAGGTCAGATGTTCCTGTGGGATGTTTTAGATGCTTTTAAATGGACAAGGCAGCTGGGATTCTATGCATATTCTTACCAGTTGTCTGGGAAGCGGAAGCACTGGGATAGGCAGACATTCTTATGACTTTATAATTTACTATTCTATATTATTTTATCTGTGCAAATGCTGCAGATGAAGCTGGCTGAATAGAGTATCTTATGGGGTTTTTGGGGTGGGTTCTCATGCATCTTCAGAATGGCAAATGCGGCGCAGGCGCGTAACGAAAATAGATATAATGTTAGGGGTATTCAATCATTCCTTAAAGCCAAATAGTTTTCTAAAATTAAAATTTGCACAAGAAATAACCGATATGCAGCCCTTATTCTTTGGCCATTTTTTTAATATAAATATAAATATTATTATAAATATAAATATCTATTTTAATAGAGGTTGTGGCAAGCTAGGTGTTTGTGTGTGCCTGGTGCATAAAACAATACATTTAATAAATTTGTACTGCCAGAAGTTGTAAAAATATATTCGTTTACGCCCATTTCTCCCATTTGGGGTAGCAGGCCTACCAGAAGCAGAGCGACGATGCGCTGATTTCGGAAATAGCATACTTTCAGGCTGTACTAAATATGAAGAAAAAGTACCAAAAATAGTCAAGGTTGTTGGATTGCCTACATGATATAGCGGATAGACAACCAATAGTTGTTATAAACCTTATGTTAACACACATTTAATCTGTATTTTGCTATCTTCTGTGCTCCTGGTGGCTAGATGGAGGCAATCTAGCCTTAAAGGGAATTCGTGCATTATGCCTTATGGGTACCACATAAAAAAACGAACTATACTATACACAACTAACTAACTATACTTTCATACACTTGTCCAAAAATATTACTGAGGTTACTTCTAGTTTTTTATAATTAAAAAAATCCACTTAAGTTGCTGGTTGAAATTCAAACTCAGCTGTTTGTAAATCCATTTCGACGGTCCCTATTACTTAAAATCAATTAAGAACCTTTAGTGAAATATCAAACACTTTTTGTTAAATGCGGTTTAATGTTCTAAAACTGTATTTATTTCAGTATATTCCTAACCTCCAAGAGATTTTACGATCATTGGGGTTAGAACTTCTAAAATGGGTAACAACACCCACCAGAAACCTTGAGCAGGAGCCCCTTCCACGAGAGGTATTTTGGCTTGTGCTTCCTTGTACTGCCTCAACGCCTCATCGCCTTCATGTCGCTTCTCAGGTGTCAACTGCAGCCGATGGGAGTACTTCTCATAGAAGTTTATTAGATCAGGAACATTCCTATATTTGGTAACGTGGTGAACTGCATCATTTCCGTAGATATTCTTCAATCTCATTAATTCAGAATTGAATTCACTGTCACTTTGCGATGGCGCTGCCCTGGCTGACCACAGAAGACTTCCGACAATGACCACAAGGCAGCTGAGGAAAAAAGATCAAGAAGGACTTAAGGATGCGGCATTCGATAATGGTATGCTTGTAGCTTACCCCAAGTATTGTGTTGATTTCATCTTGTTGGTGAAGTTCTCGATCTGATTTAAAGTCTAGACTGATAGCTGATCCAACAATTGGTCCCTATTTATAGTGGCTCTGGGCTCTAATCTTCGCAGAGGGGTCATAGGTAATACCACAGAATTCAATCAATTTTAAAGAAATTCCAAAGAGTTATTTTTTACCGCATGGCGAATCTTATAGTTCTAGGAACATTTCGAATTATTTTAATGACTAATGTTTAAGATTAAAAACGTTGTTACTTTAATCTTGAACCTAAATCTTTTAACAACTTTTTATGGGAATGGGAATACAAATTATAAGAAATAGATTTTGTATTCAGGTTTCGCTGTTTTAATATGTAGATTTATGAGATTTTAGTTAAACAGTTTTTCAAATGATATAACAATTTGCATAGATTCTATATTATAGATATAATTGATATCATTATTTACACAAAAGGATATTTAAATAGTTAAAGCTCTCGTCCATCTCAAGCTTCAAAAATTATTAGAGGTTGCAATAGCACGCATAAGAGCACAAATCTTATAAAAAGAAGAACATTAACGCTGTACCTCTGATATTATGCAGAAAATTAAAACATATACATATACGATTCCAATACCGATCATGATCGAGATTATTTATGGTTGTTACACGAACTTTACATTTCCTTCTATTTAGCAATGTTTGCAACCTATTTTTATGACAGTTTATAGCGGCTGATGAGCCACTTTTGCCCATTTTTTCAGACTCAGTGATGCCTCTTTAGTCATTTTAGAGTTAGCTTGAAACTCTTTTATTATATATTAAGTTACCTTATGCCCGTAGAGGTATTTGGCCTCTAGCTTGAAACTTTTTTGTTTAATTTACCTTTTACCCACTGTTTATAGTCGGATTAACTAAACTAAACTATCTTATTAATGATTTACTTATGGAAAATTACTGTTAATAGCGCATGCACCTAGAAAAAAACAATTGGCTACAGTGGACAATAAAAACCAAGACAAATTTAGCTATTTTGTTGTCCAAATTTCAGGCAGCACTGCTGACAAAGCGCGGTCACACTACGTAAACACGTGAAACGCGCTCTGTTGTCTTCGGTTTAATTTTTGTTATTTAAATGCTGCAAAATGGGCTTAACTAAACAATATTTAGCGTATCGGGCTATAGATAGTTTTAACATAATCTCATCCGGACGCGCCAATGTGAATTTTGCCATTGTTGACAAGACGGAGGGACGATATGTGGCCGCTCCAGCCGCCGAAAATGTGATCGTATGGGACTTGCGGTGAGTTTGTGGCCACTTTTCCATTAACTATGAGTTCCTATTAAATAATATCTTAATTGTAGATTGGGCGACCGCAAGCTGACGCTGCGCCGTGAGAAGTTCGAGGTCACCTGCCTGCGTGTGTCGCCGGATCACCTGCACATTGCCGTGGGCTATGCGGACGGCATGGTCCAGATCTTCGACATCAGTTCGGACAGGTACTACGATCCCATCTGCTCGCTGGCGCTGCACAAGAACGCGGTGAGTGTGCTGCGGTACGACATGCAGGGCATGCGCCTGGTCAGCGGGGGCCTGGACACCGAACTGCTGGTCGTTGACGTCGTGGAGCAGGCGGGCAGGGCGAGGCTAAGCGGTCACAATGCCGCCATTACGGACGCCCACTTTCTGCAGCGCCTGGTGGAGGAGAGCATCGTGGTGAGCTGCTCGAAGGACACACAGATTAAGTTCTGGAATCTGGAGACACAGTTCTGCTTCAAGACCATCGTGGACAACCGCACGGAGGTGTGGGCGCTGGCCCTCATCGGCGACTTGATGGTGGCCGGAGCCGGCGAGAGCGGCATGAATGTGTACCGCCTGAGGAAGCACGAGGGAGCCGCGATTGCCGAGACTCTGGAATCGGCCGTCGAGGGCTTGTCCATTGACGACGAGGACACCATAAGTCCCATTAGCGTGAGCAATTGTGGGACCATCCAGCGGGCTGGCAAGGGACGCACCGTCAACCTGGTCACAGATCCCAGCGAGCGGGTGATCAGCTGCCACGGCACCAACGATCTGATCGAGAATTTCTACATCTGCACGCCGGAGGAGGTGAAAAAGCGACTGACCAAGCGCATGAAGAAGGAAAAGAAGGCTGCCGAGGAGGACGGTGCGGGCGAGGCTGCCAAACTCTCCACGGAGCAGTCGCTGAGCGACGAGATCAAGCGATTGGAGAGCGTCCGGGCCAAGCAGAAGATCAAGTCCATCGATGTGGTCTTGGGCCATAACCAGGAGCTGCGTGTCCTCGTCAGTCTGGCCAACAACAGTCTGGCCTTGTACTCGCTGGAGGCTTCCATTAAGACGCGCAAGGCAGCCGATCCCAGCGTGAAGCTGCTGAGGTCCCTCACCCGCCTCGGTCACCAGTCCGAGGTGCGATCCGTGTGCTTCAGCAACGATTCCCTGGCCGTAGGCTCGGGCGCTGGGGAATCCTTCAAGTTCTGGGACCGCGATGCCATGCAGTGCCTGCGCACTGTACCCACTGACTACATCCTCTGCTCCAAGTTTGTGCCCGGCGACCATTACGTGCTGCTGGGCATGAAGAGCGGCAAGCTGCTCATTGTGGATGTGGCGGCGGCCGATATTGTGGAGGAAATCCCTGCCCACGACAGCGAGCTGTGGTCCATTGCCCTGCTGCCCGATCAGAAGGGATGCATCACCGGCAGCGGAGATACCACCGTCAAAATCTGGACCTTTGAACTGATCGATTCGGGCGAGGACGCCGCCCAGACCAAGGTGCTGTCGCTGCTGCACAAGAACACCCTGAAGCTGGAGGAGACTGTGCTCTGTGTGGGCGTCAGTCCGGACATGAAGTACCTGGCCGTGGGCCTGTTGGATGCCACCGTCAAGGTATTCTTCCTGGACACCTTCAAGTTCTACCTGTCGCTGTACGGCCACAAGCTGCCCGTGCTCTGCCTGGACATATCCTATGACTCCAATCTGATCGTAACCGGATCGGCGGACCGCAACGTGAAGGTGTGGGGCCTCAACTTTGGCGACTGCCATCGCTCCATCTTCGCCCACGACGACTCGGTGATGAGTGTGCAGTTCATACCAAGGACCCACATGTTCTTCACCTGCGGCAAGGATGGCAAGGTGAAGCAGTGGGATGGCGACTCCTTCGAGAAGATTCTCACCCTCCCAGGCCACATAGGTGAGGCCTACTGCCTGTCCGTGTCTCCCAACGGCCGGTATCTGGTCACCTGCGGCTCCGATCGCACACTGAGGATGTACGAGCGCACGGACGAGACAATTGTACTGAAGGATGTTCAGGAGGAGGAGCGCGAGCAAATGGAGAACGAGCAACTGGCCACGGGCGAGGATAATGCCGTTCCCTTGCTGCCCGGCCTCAAGATGCCCTCCCGAAAGACAGTGGGCTCGGAGCAGTCCGCTGAATCCATTCTCGAGTGCCTGGAGATATCCAAGCAGTTTGAGCTGGAGTCGGAAGAGAAGCCGGAGCTGCATCCCCTCATGCAGGCCCTGCAGGTGAAGAATCCCGTGGACTTTCTGGTCAGCACACTGATGCGAATACGGGCTTCTGATTTGGAAGAGGCGCTCTTGCTTCTGCCCTTTTCCACGGTGTGCGAGGTGCTGGAACGCCTGCCCACTCTGCTGGCACAGCGACCCGACCAACTGGAGCTCCTGTGCCGCGTCACCATCTTCCTGTTCAAGGTGCACATGAAGCCCATTTCGGCGGCCAAGACCATGAAGCCGCTGCTGGTTAAGCTGCTGGCGATGCTCAAGCGCGATGTGGGTCAGCTGAGGGATGTCTTGGGCTGGAATTTGCATGGCTTGGCCTTGCTGCAAACTGAGGTGGAGCAGCGCGAGGGTGTCCAGCTCTTCCGCGAGGCCACGCAGGCACGCAAGAAGCGGGACAAGAAGCGAAGGGAAGCCAGCAAGCGGCGGCTGCAGATCCAAATGGTCTGAAGCGGGGGATCCTTTATACATTTTTTGTTGTATATTATATTTGTAAAAAATGCAATTAAACAAGGTTAGTTTAGTTTTTATGGTACAAGATAATTTGTGGATTTACTGAATCTGTATATGTATATTTCTGTGAACGTACATTAATTTTTAAAAGGAGGATGCGGAATGCTGCGCCACAATTCGTAAGCGAATTGGCGGCGGTGGTCACTGCAGGACATGCAATTTTCGGTAGATCCGTAGAGGTAGATGATGTTGACTCGGTGGCGGTAGGAATTTAAGTGCAAAAAGGTTAAAATCGCTTAACGAACAGCGCGTATCCCCCGGACATTTAAAAGAAGACACACAGAAATCGTGGACTGGAAGATTTTGGACTAAACCCTGTAACAGAACGACGAAGGCGCCTGTTTGGAAACAAAGCGCACATTCGGATGAAAAGCCAGCCGCCTAACAAATGCCGGCTTTCGGGAAACTATCGCCGCCGCCAGCTGCACAAGGACCTGTGGGTGGATAATTCAGGTTATAATTCCAGAAACTACTTCTAATAATATCCATTTAAACCCACCGCCGCAACGTTGGAAGGCTCCGGGTGGCCCATAGCTGAGTTTCTGAATGGTGCACTTCTCAATGGGACCCGATGGCCGGCAATAGGATGTGTACCTAGCCCAGGGTAGTGGCTCCTTGGGCGGTATACAGTTGGGCATGTAGCTGAGCTTATATGTGGTGCACTTCTCCATGGGTCCCTCGTTGCGGCAGAAGCCCTGGCGCGGTCGCACAGACTCGGCGCGCGGAAAGCAGGTGACATCCACCGGCATGTACGACAGCTTGTTCACCGTGCATCGCTCCATGGCGCCGCTGGGTCGACAGAAGGCGGTGCGCGGCATTATGGGTGCCCGTCGCACATGCGGCTTGGCCACAAAGTCATGCTTCTGGGTGGTCATTGCATACATGGGTCCATCGAAGCGCAGTCCATTCTCCATGGGACGGATGGGCGGTGTCCGCTCCGAGCAGTTAGGCTGATAGGAGAGCTGAGAAAGGAAATTATTTGGTTAGTTTTTTGTTATTTTTCAGATTCCAAGTTACCTTTTGAATGGTGCACTTCTCCAGGGGGCCTGTTGGCCTGCAGAAGGTATCCCTGGGCAGCACCGGTGCCGGCTTGGTCCGCGCAGCATCCACTGGCATGTAGCTTAGCTTGTAGACCGTGCTCCCGGCACCGGAATCGTTGCCGCAGAATCGCAACGTTGTCAGCGGCATCACCGGAGCCGTGCGCGCCTCATTGCAGTTGGGCATGTAGCTCAGGTTGTAGGTGGTGCAGACGTTGGAGTAGCGCGGCGGCACACACCGTATCTTGTCCGCCCACGGAGTGGGCTCTCTGGTCGGCAGACAGACCGGCATGTAGGACAACTTCTGGATGGTGCAGCGCTCCATGGGACCCGCCGGCTTACAATAGTGCGATTCCTGGGTCATGGGCTTGGGCGGTGGATTCTGGCACACATCGATGGGCATGTACGACAGCTTCTGGATGGTGCAGCGCTCCATGGGGGCGTTCGAGGTGCAAATGGCTACCCGCGGCTTTATGGGATCCCGCTTCACTATTCCCTTGGGCACGTAGTCATGCTTCTGCGAGGTCACCGCATAGATGGGACCGTCGAAGCGCAGGCCACTGTCCGTGGGAACGATGGGCGCCGTCCGCATTGCGGGGCAAGGCGGCATGTACGACAGCTTCTGCACGGTGCACTTCTCCAGCGGCGCTGTGGAGGCGCGAATCTGGGAGCACGGCATCACGGGACGGGCCCTCAGATTATCGCCACAGTTGGCGTAAAATGAGCGCCGGTAGATCGTGTCCGTATCCAGTGGCGCCGTGGAGCGCATAAAGTGCGACTTGGGCACAATGGGCAACGTGCGTGCCGGCTGCTGGTAGCAGCATCCTGCGTAGTCGCCGCAATCGCACGGCTGGCACGACGCTCCCGCCGGGCAGCGCGTGAAGTCGGTGGGCGACTGGCTGGGAATGCCAGCGGTGGGACAATCGCCTGACATGGTTGTGACGAATGGGGAAGAGTGGTGTGTCTCGGGGGGAACGAACGCCGAAGGGTTGTAAAATTCAACGGAAAACTGTTACAATTGTCAAGGAAAATAATTTTGGGTTTTGCTCGGATCGCGGAGAACGGATAGCACTTCCAACACGACGAAAAATAATTTGGCTTGGACAGACAGTTGACGACGAAAAGTTTCCCGATGTGTTCTATATAGGCAGAGAATGTCCAATGAACACACGCACACACACACAAGCCACCGTCCAACTCACTGAGTGAAGCCCCAAGCCCAGGCAACCCAGGTGAACTAGATTTTGGACACATTTCATGTTATATTTGTTATTATTCATTCTTCATTTATTTCCGGTTTACATTCTTCATTGCTAGGCGGATATCCTGATATTATTGATAAGTGATAAGTCCTGCAAGGGATCGTGGGGGAACTTCAACAAATATTATGATTTACACACAGAATAATAATAATAATCATTAAATGGTTTTGCATCATCAATTGGAATCTGGTAAATATGCCTAACTAAGCGTGTGTCTAACTAAACTCGATTTAAATAATTAAACATTAATACAATCACTTAAAATATAACTTATTTACAATAGTTTTTGCCTGCTTTTTGCCTATTGATTAGGGTATATTGAGGGTAGGAGGAGGTGACGACTTAAGTCCGCCTTCATAAACTTGCCAAGACTTCAACTTTGGTTGATTTAGTGTAGTTATTTCAACGGCGACTTTATGTCGTTTAATATAAGTTCTTTGCCGCGAGGTAAAGTCGCTTTAAAACGACTTAAAGTCGCGGAAACTTATGGTATTTTAACGAAAAAAGACAAACTTTATACTGGGCGAGTTTATGTCGTTTAACATAAGCTCTCTCCCACGAGATAATGTTGCTTTAAAACAACATAAAGTCGAGGAACTTTATGTTAATTTAACGAGAAAAAAACCATCTTGATTACACTTTATACTCAGCGAGTTTATGTCGGCGAACTTATGTCGCTAAGCCTTATTTGTGGGGCCTTGGAGGAATACTTTCAAGATCAGCAAACAATATCGTATATCGAATATCGAAAATATCGGGTTTAAACACAAACAATTCCATTCACGGCTTCAACATAAAATCATTGAATTCAATCCCGTGTATAAGCGGGGATGGGAACAGGTAAGGGGGTATGTGGGAATTCATTCATTCTTACAATTACTTTGCCGTTTAAAACATCTTTCGATTGGCTTACACATTATGTAGTTATCATATGTTAGTCTTAGACTATATATATATATTCTCGTAATATTTTGTCGCACAGGATATAGCAAAAATACAATATTATATGTTTGTTGTGTATATGATTCAGTTCGCTTGACATTATCTCTCTTCTTCTTGCTTATCGACACAGTTCTCGGCTAGACACTAATTATCGCTAAACGCTAATGATCGCGCAGACTGCCCATGCACGCGGATGGTGGTTACAGCGTGGGCAGATTGCTAGGCACCTGGTCGAGGAAATTGGCCGGAAACTGACCCTGACGACCAGCCACCTCGCCGTACAGCCAGTCCTCGTTTATTCTATAAAGCACGGTGACCAGTTCGTTTTCCTGCGAAGAAAAACATCATTAGTTTTAAGCCAAGATGAGGGCAGAGGATTATGTTACCTGCAAGGCTAGATCTCCTTCGACACCGCCGGGAAAGTGGTACAAACAGACGGCTGTGGATGACAACGGGGCTGCAGAGCTAGCAGCAGTAGATGCAGAAGCTGTTGCTGCTCCACTAGCACCGCCACTGCCTCCCAATGGCACTTTGATTTCCACATAGTTAACCGGAAAGATACCCTCGCAGCCGGAACGCGTACGTCCCCGCATCCACTCCGGCGTGGGCTGGTCCAGCAAATAGATCTTTTCGTTTTCCTGCAAACACAAACAGCAGGGTTAAGAGAAACCAAGTAACTTGTTAACTCTCAAGACTTACCCTAAAGTTGAGATCCCCCTCCTCAACGCCATCGAAATCGTACAGAGCGATGGCATAGGGAATGACCTCCTCCTCGAGATAGCCCTGGCATCCATTGCTTAGCGCCATGGCATCTACCTTGCCTACGATCACGTCCAGCATAGATATGCCTCCGTTCGACGCCGATGGTGGAGGCGGCGGTGGTCCCTTGGGCATGGGTGGCGATGGTGGAGTGTCCGAACCTCCATAGCCCGACGGCAGCGCATAGCCTGGTGGAATCCCGCCAACAAAGGGCGGCGGCTTCGGTGCCTTTGGTTTCTGCGATATCTTCGGCTTGATGATGGTGGGCATGTTCAGCGACTGTGTCGGTGGCAGCAGACTCTTGCCGTTGCACAGCGGATTGTCCGAGCTGCGACTCTGCAGCTGGTATGTCTGGCGCACCGGCGCCATGCCGAAACTGTCCACAGCGCTGTGGTGGGCACTATCCACGGCCTCCCACGGATCCAACGGACTCTGTGTGGATGGCCGTGATCGATGGTAATCGTCCTCGAATCCACTCTCCGGCTGCGATACGCTGCCGTTGTTCGGGGAACTGAAGTTGCTGTCAGAGCTAAAGCTATCCACGCTCACGCAGTCGCTGTTGGACTTCTGGGTGAAGGTCGGCGACGAGGGCGGCGAATCGAAGCTGATGAGCTGCCCCTCACTCACGCCCGCACTGATGGTCTGCTGGGAGGAGTAATGGGCGCTGCTGCTGTGGTTGCTCGCGATGGTGGTGGTGGTGGTGGTCGTATTCCAGGCATCATTCCAATCCACATTGCTGAACGCCGCACTCGCTGCCACTGAGGCACTGGTGGTGCTGGCGCTGCTGCTGCTGTTGGATGTCCGGGCATGACCGCTGCTCAGGCCGTAGACGCGACTCTGCGCTGCGGCCTTAGAAGCAGCGGTGGGTGCCGTGGACATGGACTTCTTTCGATGAAAGATGTTCGAGATGAGACTGCTTCCGCCGCCGGTCGCCGCCGCTGGCTGCGAGGAGGAGGATGTGGCCATTTTCTGTCCATTAACCAGCACCTTTGGCGGCGGCGGTCGTGGCGGAGGCATCTTCCTGAACCGATCATTCCCGTTGGTCCCGAATGGATCGTCGTCCCAGTTGGTGGCCGGCGTGTAACGCGCTTGTGGAAACTTTCTGGTTATGCTCGATCCTCCCGTTCCCGCCTGCTCATCGAACAGGCTGCCATGGTTGATGTTATGATTGTTGTTGTTGATATTGTTTTGGTTAGGGCGCCTTTGGAGCGAGTTCTGCGTCTGCAGTGGTCCCTTCGGCGGCGGCGGCAGCTTGATGGTCAACTTCTGGAGTCCACCGCCGCCCGCCTGCTGTTGCTGCATGTGCTGCTGCTGCAGCTGGAGACGCAGCTGCTCCAGGCTGGCATTTGCTCCAGCCGCGGCTGTCTGGCCACGAGAACCGGGCGGAGCTGGCGCTGGTCTCGATGGAATGGTCATGCTGCTGCTGCCTGGAAAGAGAATAACAAAAAAAAAGTTAATTAGCTTCAGGTGGAACAGTGGAGCGTCCTCTAATTAAACATGCAAAAATGGTTTTCTTATCGCAAACATGCGAGCCTGATAAAGCGGCGACTGTCGTGCAGACCCCAGAGAGTGAAACTGCTGTTGACTCACACCTGTGATAATGCGACTTTCTGTTACACTTTTCTACTCCAAATTTCAAAGATACAATAATTTGAGAGATTTTTAAAAGTTTACTGCGTTTTTTTGTGTGCGGCAACAATACCATTCAACTGGAAAATAAAAACTTAAGATAAGATATCCGTCGTGTGGCAAACCGAAAACAGAGATTGGGGAATAATATATAAAACAAGTAAGAAAAGCTTACTTCGGGGCGGAACCGAAGTTGATATACCCTTGCAGATAATTTGTTACTTATTAAACAAGATTTTGATACTAAGCATGAATTACACGAAACACCTTGTTTCGCATATATGTTTATATGGTAGCTATCAGATATAGTTGGCCGATTTCAATAAAAATTTCAACAAAGTGCTCTTATTGTTTTAAAAAAGCATGTATAATATAAAATG
>JAEIIU010052543.1:0-13246 GCA_018874675.1 Drosophila baimaii | reverse complement strand
GTGGTTGTGGATTCCAGTTGCGGTGCCCACTTGGAGGCGCGTTCCGGCGAGAGCTGACGCTCCGGTGTATGCTGACGCTTGAGGAGTTGCTGGCTGCCAGCAGCTGAGGGACTAACAGTTTCCGCTGGCGAGGGACTGGTGGTTCTACTCGAGGGCAGCTGCAGGGTGGCCATCACGGGCGGGGATTTGGGTCTTCTGGGCGTTGGCCTGGGACTTCGGCTGCGATGCTCCGCCGCCTTGGCCTCCTCTTCACGCAACAGCTGATCTATATCCACCACTGGTATGTCGTGGATGATCTCGATCTTGGTCAGTTCATCCACCTTCAAGGGAGCGGCGATCAGATCTCCGCCTATTGAGGGTGGACGTCGTGTCTCCGCTTGTATGTTGTCCCTGATGCGCACGATGCTGTGCTCCTGGGCTATCTGTTCCAGCTCAGCCACTGTCTCGGCCAGAGGATCGATGGGTGTGACCGTAGGCTTATAGGGACTCTGAAACTGCTGTAAGTCCGACTCCAGAAGGAAGGAGGGACGCACGGCATCGCCGCCAAAACGGGACACGTCAATGGGTCGATTCTGGGGCAACGTGTCGCCGGGGAACTGATTCTCCTTGTTGGCCTCGCTCGGACGCATGTAGTCCGTGGAGAGCGGGGGCTTGGCAATCCGGAAGTCCTGCTGCTGCTGCGATGGAGCCGGCGAGGGCTGGTGGGATGGGAACTGCGGGGGCTGTTCCATCACACCCGGCAAAGCCGTAGCCGGAATCAAGTTCAGCTGCGGCGGCTGCTGGGATCCCGGCACGATGCTGGCCTGGAACAGATCCGCATTGGATGCGCGACGGCTGGCACTGGCCGAGCGACGTCCTCCCGCCGCCGCCACCGACGTAGCATTCGGTATGTTGATGTCGGCACAGTACAGGTCCGCCCTGGAGTTTCCGGCCGAGATGCGACGCAGCGAGGTGCCACTGCGCATGGACAGGGTGTCGGGAAAGCGACCCATGCTGCCCGAGGACAGTCCGCCCATGGACAGCTGCCGCCTGCCGCCGGCCATGAAGCCTCCTCCTGCACCACCCATTTGCTGCTGATGGTGTGGATGATGAGGCTGGCCAGGAAAGTCCGGCTCCGTGGCGTCCGAGATGCTGCGCACCACCAATCCCCGCGATCGGGCCGTCTGCTCAAGCTCCGGGTAGCGCTCCATGAAGCTCAGGTCCACCGAGGGCGCCACATCGGCGTGACTCACCACCTCGAAGCTGTGAGCGGACAGGTCGTCGTGCAGGAGATTGAGATGCGCACCGGTGAACTGCTCTTCGGCGTGCTGACTCAGCCGCGAGGCCGGACGCGAGTCGACGGGATTCACACGCTCTGGCAGCAGGGATTCGGACTCGAAGAACTGGCAGGCGCAGCGCACCTCCATGGTGGCACCGCTGGCGCTCTCCGCCCGTGATACGAAGTGACGCTTCTCGGCGGGCAGAGCGCCCACCGAGGCTGATCGTCGGGAGTTCAACATGGTGGCCAACAACTATTACTTGCTCACTTGGCCCCGGCCGTAATCCCCCTGCTCCGCCGCCTGCTCCGCTCGCGAATTTCCTCCTCCTCCTCCTCTGTGCTTTTGTTCGCCTTCGCTGTGTGGTCGTGGTCGGTGGCTATTTTTAAAGCACCACCAGAGCAGACATTGAATTTATTTTCTGTCCCGTTCGGAATTCTTACAGGGCCAAGAATTTCGCTCTTGGTTTTGCAACGGATCGAAAAACCGTTTTATTTTTCGTTTTATATTCTTTCTCGGTGATTAATAATCGTTTATCGATACCGCGCTTTGGAAACACTATATAGTCATCCCTGTCGCTCTTGGCTGTGTGGGCGGAGGGGGGCTGTTGGTCCCGTTATGTGTGCTTGCGTGTGTTAGTGTGTGAGCGCGAGCGCGCGTCTACATCGTTGCGATTTTCGGCCAGGACTGAGGACAGAGAGCTTTTCGCCATTTGCGCGACACAAATTTTCAACCGAATTTTCTTGTTCGAAAGATGAAAATGTTTTTCTTTAAAATTAGCAAAAATACAAACACACAAATCGCTCGCGACACGGATTAGGAGGGGCCTTTGGTCAGTGTTTTTTTTTTGTTTTTCTGTATGTGTGTGTGTGTGAGTGACTATGCGGCGACAAAGCTGCCAGCCTTTTCATAATTGCGATCGTGGTGAGTTGGCAGCGGTGGGTGGGGAGGAGGGCAAGGAGGTGGATAACAAGAAGAAGAAGAACTGGGAGGAGTAACAATTAGTTCTGCGCGGCCTGCACTTTATCGTTCTATTTTTGGGGCCATCCGCGGCGGGCCCTGCCGGAAATCTTGTTGTCATTCGTCGACCTTTAACGCGCTAAATATACTCTACACTTTTGTCGTTTGATGTTCGCCTGACACGCGTCGTTTGCCGCTGCTTTATCCATGTAATTACTGGTCGTCGGTGCTCGTCCTGTGCCTGCGGTTGTGGCGTGACCTTTGTGGAATAGTGTTTTCAGATGATCATGGCGTCACAACGAGTCTCGCTCATGCAACCCCATTGCCCCTCCCACCACAAATCCACCGAAATCCGCGTATATTTATGTACAATATGTATTTATGTACATATTTATTGAACCAACACCAACATTCAATGGAGGAGTGAGAAGGACACACACATGTCGGTGAGGGGAGTACAGTATGGTGAGTACACAGTGCTTATCGGTTATTGGAAAAGTCTTCAAAAATATAACAGTAACTTTTTAACGATTGGGAATTCATAAGTACATTTTATGTAGACTAAAAATATAGAATTGTTGAATAATAATTATAAACAAACACGTACGTTATTATTATTCGTTAGAAATTGTTGTTTAAATTTAATAAGAGAATTGCAAAGAAATACAGGAATTATTTTTCTCGTTTTTAATCCTTTTTCTTTTATAAAGAAGAAGGTTAAATGACGTTTTTGAGTACCTATATCTTCTATATTTTACATACTATAATCTCCATGTATTATTATCACGTATTATTCTCTCTATTGACATAAATTAAGAAGTATTTAATTTTGTCCTAGAGGATTTGACTTTACAGAAGTTACACTATAGTTTATTTTTAAACTGTTTTAATTTTGTGAAGACCATAACACTTTACATGATACATTTTGGGTTTGAAAAAATGTCACAAAAGTTTCGTTTCGGTTACCGACACAACGACTGTCACTCCTGAGTTCACTGTACCCCCGGTAAGGTCTTACCTTAGGTCTAAATCATATCAGGCCACCTTGAGCGCCTTGAGCCCGCTACCAATACTTGTTAGTGGCGCCC
This sequence comes from Drosophila baimaii, assembly GCA_018874675.1. Lineage (NCBI taxonomy): Eukaryota > Metazoa > Arthropoda > Insecta > Diptera > Drosophilidae > Drosophila > Drosophila baimaii. The sequence continues at coordinate 9,942 of JAEIIU010052543.1, read as the reverse complement.
GAACTGCAGCAGCAGCATAGCGTCCAGGAGGACGATCGCTTCACCCAGATGCGCCAGGTGCTGAGGCTGTGGGTGCGGGTGTCGGTGTTGGATTTGGAGTTTGAGGAGGTGTCTGTATCGGTGTAGTGATAGTCTCGATACTGTGGTGTTGCGCGGTGGTGCTTGGTGAGCCGGCGGCGGCGGTGTTTCCTGCCCCTGCCTCCACCTGCAGCTCCACCTCCAGCTCCCGGCAAGAGGGTTAGTAACAATTTCATGAGCAAGTCAAGTGGGTTAGAGCCTCTGCAAGATTGTTAGAGCAACAGCAGCCGGTTTGGGTTGTGCTGAGTGTTAGTGTCAAGCCGGGAGAAGTGTGTTGTTCTTGGCGATAAGGCGACTGGAGATGCACTCCCTCACTTACCTCTCATTCTTCCACTTGGCCGCATTGGTGGCCGCCTCCAGGACATCTTCGGGGAGCTCGACGTCCTCGCGATGCGGTTCTGCTTCATCCTCGACGTGGGAGAAGGTTACCTTCTTGTCCGAGGGCGCCGGCGAGGCTTCCTTCTTGAGGGTGGGACGCAGATCACCACTGATATCCATTGGTTCGTCGCTTTCCTCGGCCACTGGAGAAAGTTGTGCCAGGCGGGCGCGTTCCTCGTCGGAGGATGTGGAGTCGATGGAGGAGAGCGGGGCCAGCAGGGCACCTGGCTTGCCGGCGGTCACCTGCTCTTCCTCGCTGCTGCCCATGCGGTCCAGGGGCACGGCCTTGGCTGCCTCTATCTCATCGAGCGCTAGGTTGTCCTGTCGTGTCAGTGACTTTTTGAGAGCTTCCAATTCCACGATGGGCTGTTCCACAGGCTCGGCCCGGCCAATCTCCTCGTAAACATGCTCTCGACGCAGTCGAGGAGCTTTCTTGGGCGGAGATTCAGCATCGGCTTCTTCCTCGGCTTCTGGTTCTGGTTTTAGTTCCTCGGCCTGTTCCGTCTTTTCCTCTGCGGGTTCGGTTATTTCTACAGCAGGCGTCTCCGTCTCAGTCTTGACCACTGGCAGCTCGATGATCTCCTCTGGCTCTGGCACTCTGTTGCTGCCACTGCCACTGGGCTGATCCTCCTGCAGCTCCTCTTTGGTGCGCTTGCGGCAGGGAGATTCGTCATACTCCACCAGTTCTAGGACGTCGTCGGAGTCCTGCTTCTCGATGAAGTGTGGGATCTCACCGCGGTCAGACTTAGGCGAGGCCTTCAGCTTCATGATCTTCTGCTGCTCGCCCAGCACGATCTTATCCTCCTTCTTCAGCGTGATCCGCTTGATGTTCAGCCGCTTCTTCTGGCGCTCGGCCAGGCTCTTTATCTTCTTCATGATATCGAATCCCTGCTTGGGCTTGCTAGTTTTCAAAGGCTTCTCGGTGTTAGGTATAAGGGATCCCGGCGGCGGGGCTAGCTCGTGTACGCTGCTCTGCCTGCTAGGATTGGCAGAGTTGCCCGGCAGGGATTGGGCGTCCTCGTGGGTGCGTCCACTGCGTCGGCGGCGGATCAGGTCGCGTATGTGGGCCAGGCGATTGGTCTTGCGGGGACGAGCGTGTCCGCCAACTGCCAGCACGGAATCGGACACGCAGGAGATGCACTCGCTAAGCGCGTCCTCGTTGTGCTGGTCACGTTCAGACTCGGTTTCCGAGTCGGATGACGAGTCGCTGCTGTCGTCTGTGGTGGTGGCAACTGCCTCGTCCTCAGACAAGTCCTGGATATATCGCTCGGTCTCTTTGACCAGCACTTGCTCGTCGTAGCGTACTTTCTTTAGAGACTTGGGCGATTCGGATTTGAAGCGCAGCTCCTGGGATTTGCGCAGAAGCAGCACAATCTCGGGCTGTTCGTCGGGTCCCAAAGGTCGCTTGTACAGGTGTGTCCAGGGGTAGCCGCCCTGCGATAATAGAGGAAAGGGAACAATGTAAATGCATGCGAAAATAATTTTAGATATTCGAGAGGCAGGGGTGCAACAGAAATCGCTGTACATTAATTAAAATGTTGTCTAAAAGAATGTTAGAACATTTTAAGCTTCAAAAAAGTATAATTTAGCAAAAGATGGCGTCCTCCAATATATTATTGCATACTTATAAACGCCTTTTTAATTGATTTCAAATCTTTAGCAATTTGTATTGCTCTTATTATTGGGATAACCCTAAAGCTCTTCCTTCATCTATTCATTTTACTTTAAAGTGTAAAACATGATTCTTATTTTTGCTATATCTTTCCGTATACATATATCATGCATTACTTATGAATTTTTGGCACTGAACCATTAAAATGACAATTAATTGTTCCTCGCTTGTTATGTTTTTCTTTCGATTATTCACTTGTCAGAATTTAGGCTATTTTCTTTTCTAGATAGTGTAGAAACTATACATTTATAATTTATCTACTTGAAATGTTTTTTTGTAAAAATGAATTTATATGTACAAAGTATAGTTATTTCGTCATGGGATGATTTGCATAAAGAAACACTGAGTTTTCTAAAGAGGAAATCATAATTTCTAAAATAAAAATATACAAGTGGTTAAAATAGTTCTCCTTCATTCTTGGCAACACAATTTGCGATCTATTTATACGAACTTTTCGATTAGCTAGTTTAGTTTTACTCAAACAGAATAATTGTTTTTAAAAAGAATTTGTATTTCCATTTAAAAAACTAGATTAACCTTCTCAGAAATTGTTACCCAACCTATTAATGCTTTAATTTTAAAATATATCGTAAGATAACTCACCCGTTCCTTGGCTCGCTTAAGATCCTCCCAGCGGTAGGTCTGGAGTGGCACTGGTGGCTTGTCCTGGCTACTGTGCAGCAGGTACTTCTTCAGCGACTGATAGTACTCCCGCTTGCAGTCCGCCGAGAGTCGCTGGGCATCTGTCTCCCCAGCTCCCTGCAGGCGATTCTGCTCGATTTGGGGCAAGGAGTCGATGAACTCCTGGCGCTCCTGCTCTTCGGCCTCGGTCTTTGGCGTGGGCACCTCTACGAGCTTAAGCTCGTTGGGCGCGGCTACGAGTGGCTTTGGCTTTTGCTCCTCCTCCGTTGGCAGCTCCAAGACAATCTCCGCCTGGGGCTTGTTCTTGAGAATGCCGGTCAGTTCATTCAACTGCACCTCCACCTGCTTGGAGAGCGAGCTAAGCTCCTCCTTATCGCGCTGGAGCTGGTCCTTGTGCAGCTGCTGTGCCTCGTCTACATCCCTGCTGAGTGCCTGGATCAGCTCCTGTTCGATCTCATCCACCAGCTGCTCGGCGGTGCGACGCACTTCCTCCGACGGAGTGGCCGTCTCGTCGACCTCGGCGATTTGGTGGGCAGGCGCTAAAGTCTCAACGAGTTGCTTGATCTGGGCGCCGGCCGGTTCCACCTCGATCACTGGCTCTGCGTCATCGGTGCCTACCTTGGATGTGCCCTGCTGCAGTTCCTGTTCGATGGGCGGCAGCTCCTTGATGCCAACGCCGCTGCCTTCGCCCGAGATGCTCTCAATGAGATGGGACTCAAAGTCCAGGAGGTGGGAGCCACCGGGCGTAGTGGGCACTGCTGCGGGATGCTGAGGTGCCTTGATGTAGTTGCTATCGAGGGCTAGCTTAAGGGCAGCCGCTCTGACCTGTTTCTCCTCCAACTGGGCGTCGCTGGCGATGCCGTTGATCAGAAGGATGGTTGGCTGCTCAGTTGAGGGGCCAGTGGTTCCAGCGCCGGGTAGCGACACTGCAGGTGAGGGAAGGGGGAGAATGAAAAGAGAACCCGTGAGTGAGGAATGGACCGACTCAGGTGTTTACACGGTGCCAGCAACAGGTGCTAAAAATAAGCGCAAACATCGGACACTAGACGAGACACAATTACATAAGTCGTAGCCCGACTTCGAGACGTCGAGAGATGAGAGAGAGACAACACACACACACAGCACACACACCGTGGACAGCATAAACATTCTCGCGAAGAATTGTAGCTACTCAATTCTCAATTCTTTCGATTTCGAAAGCTGCAATTACGAAATACTCGTACGAAATATGTGTAATGTAAGGAGGCATTCCCTTACCACAAATTGCACAAAATGGTACAACTCGATTCCTTCCCGAATCCGATTCCTTTCTTTCGTTTTTTCGTTGGATTCGGTTCGTTTTCGGTTTCCCTTTTTATTTTCAAAATAAAAATCAATCGAATTCGAATGGTACTCGGTCGGGTGCTCGGTGCTTGAATATCTTGGATATCAGCGCAATTCGCGGCGAGTACACGAGCCGTGCACTGAAATTGTCCGGGGCCAACTGGTCCGTCCAAACGGATTTTTCGCAAAGGCAGCCCCCCGAAAGCCAAATACCCGAATGGTGATGGTGAGAGGAGACCAATTTTCCTTCGCTTTTTGCGCTCAACTGTTTTGGTTTTAAAATACTTATACTTATGCTTAACAAATTTTACAATTGCTCGCGTTCTCTCTTGCTTTTTCCTGCCATTTATTTGGCTTTTTGTTTTAGTTTTTGGTACTATACTGGGCACTTAATGGGTATATTGTATTAGCTGAAGAGTTTATGCAAAAACCTTAGTAGCAATACCAAACTGAGCATAACTTTTAAAGTTTATACCCTCTAAACTACTTCTTAACTACAATATTTCAAGCCTAAAATGCTCAAGTTAATAAGAAAAGCTTCATTTAACCCAATGCCGGGTATCTTATAGTCGGGGCTATGCACTCTGTTGTTCTTTCTTGCTTTGGTTTGAGAAATAGTGGCGCACACAACCAGTCGTAAACAATTTGCAGTTTTTACACACATATTACCGTTAATTTAGCACACCTCGCATAAACAAGAGCACCAGAGCAACCAAAAGCAACCAAAACCAACCCAACCAAGCAACAAAAAACTACAAAGAATCAACAAAAACTAAAAGTAAATTTCGTTTTGCATTCATGTGCCCAATTCTCAGTGGGTCTCTGCCTCTCTGGGTGTACATATACTACGTATGTGTGTTTATGTGCATTTTACATTCAACAATTATTGTTTGCTTATCGCTGCTTTATAGATACACACACATGTCTACTTATTCCATATTTGAATGTTTTTTCGGGGTCCAACAACGTAATCATATGGAAAAATTACAAGCCCACGAAACTTAATTGTTTGTACAAAACAAAAATTAGCTTTTCGTTACGCCTTTCTGATTATTTCTGGGTGGGTGATTGAGGAGCTGCATATTGGTACAGAGTTGCAGAGTGAGTATATGAGTCTTAAATATTGCAGATTTCACTTGTTAATATATGTATCGTGACACATCGATTTAATCGCTTGCCATATTATGGGGTTAAATGAGCTAAGATTCTTGGCTCATCTAGGTGTGTTTTCTTTTCGTGTGTGATGATGTCAAGAAAAATTAGAAGCTGACAAAGGTTTCAACGGGTAATTATAGAAAAATGATGCAAAATATATTAGGTTGTAGTGGGGAGGTATGCTTTTGTTCAAAGTTCAAAGTGTTTAGGGTCTGACAAAATAATCATATGGTATTTTTTCTTACAATATTGCTGAATATAACAAATATTTGGCGAAACTTCGCCAAAAATACACAGAAATCCTGTAAAAGGGTATACGAAATCTTGGTTATGCAGCTGTTTCAGAAGGGAGCTTCATCAGTATTCGATGCTGATTAACTTTAAGCATGAATATCACTAGTTTGTTGCTTGAAAATGCTGGGAATTCTAGTGGCAAGGAAGCAGTAAATGCTCAAATGCTGCATAGGCCCCTTGTGTGCTTTGGACTTTGTTCTGTTATTAAGTAGTTATTATTATTTTCCTAACAAAACTAATAGGGTATTGTAGCTAAGTATTTATATATTTAGAATCAATGTTCTTTAAAAATATGACACAAAATATGGAATATAATTAAAGGTTTCGATTATTTAAGTGATTTATATATTAATGATATTTTATTAGGAAATGTGTTCAATGATTCCTAAGCACAACTTCTTTGTTAACTATTCATTAATACTGACTTATTTGTATGACACATTGATACTGATTTATTCTTTCGCTGTTCACCTTTACCTTTAAATTATCCCCAACTCATAATTTAGGCATCCATACTTAACCCTTCAATATTCAATCATCTAGAGTGATTTCCACTGTACCTTTTGACTTGAAAATTCTGAAAATTAGAATATCTAGAGATGCCCTTTGATCTTTCGCCATTCAATCAACTGGACTGGCTTCCTTCCACCCTAGTGTTGTAGCACCTTTCGTATTTATATTTTCTCCCCTTCAAGCTCCACATGTGTGTGGATGGATTTACCATAACAATTCGAGCGTAACTGCCTTGGCTTGACTGGCTTTACATGGAGAGCGCCTTGTTCGCAGTTGAATGAGTTTGGTGCGCGAGGCATTTCCTCAAAATCAACTTTTCATACATAAATGAACATGGACAACTGCCTGCGGGAGTAGACTGTTCTTCCTCCTCCTCCACTACGAGATGGAAATCAATCCGAATCACGGACAAGTTCATGAACACTGTCGCCGTTGAACTTTGCACAAATTTGTGAACAGACAGATAGAAGAGCGCGGGAATTTCAGGGGTTGCGGAGGGGGGGAGGGAGAGACGCTGAGGCCCAACGCGGCGTATACGTAACGCGCGTGTGGATACATCGGCGCTATTAATAGGGTCAATGTAATCAGCCCTAGGAATCATTACGTTGGCCATTACACTTTTTTTTGTTGTTTACTATTTTTTTTTTGTTTGTCAATTTATTGCCGAACTCCGAACCCTTCGAACTTGACGAATTGCGTAACATGCAAATCCATTAGATCACTCACCATAATTGCCAGCGACACTGAGGAAAATATAAACCATGACTCGATATCATTGGCAGTTAAGGTATTATTAGGAAAATTATAAAAGCAAACAAATAAAAAATAAAAATAATTTGGAAAAAATAAGCAAAAACAAAAAGAGTAATTGGCTGCTTCGAGACGAGGCGAGGCGTCTCCTGAGCCTCACATGTTCGACGTCTAATCGCGTTTTGAATACTACTCGTAGCCGCTAAAAAAGCCAACGCTGAAAACAAAACTAGCAGCGCCGCCGCCGCCGACAGCAGCGAACTTGTCGTCGAACGTTGAGCGCTGACGTTCAAGCTCTGACGCTGCTCTCGAATCGCTAAATGCGACAGACGACCGATTGAAAGGCAAGAGAAGAGACATGGCAGCGGCTGCTCCTCCTCCTCAACTGCCGCCTCCGTTCCATGCTGCACTTTCGCCACTGGTTGCATGCGACGCTGACGACGTCAACCTTCAAGGTCGTTGTCATCCGCCGTAGCCGCCGTAGCCACCGCCAGCCGGGTGCTCTCCACTATATTTAGAATCATTTAAGCGTAACGCACTCGAGGGCCGCCAGGGCAAGCCAACTTATTAATGAGAGCTCCACCTCCTCTTCCTCCTGCTCTGAGTTTGCAGTCCGCCGTCCTGGCTATGGGCACTTGGGAAATCAATTCATTATTCCTGCTCTCTACTCCCTTATCGATTTATTGTCTTACTGGTAAAGGGTCTGCCAAAGGGTTGAGAGGTTCTGACCACACCAAGTCTTATATTTATAAACCTTAAGCTTTTTTGTGCGTTGTATCCCAAGAATATGCTGCTTTAAGTAACTATTTAGCTTATACTTAGTTTTACCTCTTAGTTGGGCTTAAAAGAAGTAAATGAAAGAAGTTAATATCCCCAAGTTTGAGAAACTTTAGGACATCATTTTAAATGCATAAAAATGATAAATAACAATATAATAGCAAAATTTCTAATTTTACTTCCGTCAGAGTTGTCCAAAAATGGTTCTCCAATATTAAGGAAAAAGTTTTGAAAGCTACAGTTGATTGTGGGGTCGAAAATTGCTCTTCCTGCCTGTTACACAAATTATTGGTTACGTACCGGGTATAAAATTATAATTATTAAAGATCATAATATTTACTATTAGATTTGTTCTAAGATTTAATTCAATAATAATAATAATTTAATACAAATTTTAGAATCAAATGTATGAAAATATTTAAGTGCAATTACCAATTTACTCTTGTAAAAATAAACTCTTAATTATTTAAAATCCCCAAACTTTTCTTTCTAATAATTAAGAGATTTCTGTACCAAGAGATTTGACATCTTGCATTCGATTTGAAGAATTTCGTTGGCACAGCTGAGAATATTCTAATGAATGAGCGAAGGAAAAAAAAGTTGAGCAACTGGCACACATTGCGTATGCGTTATGTGGATTCAGGCCGTCGTCCCGGCTAAATTTTTTTGCGTTTTGTTTGCTCGGTAAATTTGTGCTTGTTGTGAAAATAAATTCTTGTGACACAATTGCAGAAAACAGCAGAAGCGCCGTGTTCCGACGAGTTCATTGTACGGCTTAATTATTCAAATGCAAACGGAAATTGCCGATTCTAATTGATTTGCCCCCTAAGTATGTTAGTTTTCCATTATTTCCATATTTTTTTTTTATTGCATTTTAATGCCCTGTCCGGGCCGCACACCAGAAGCTTTCGTTTTCTGACCTTGACTGGCCAGCAGATATTGAATTATTTATGTGGCTACCTATAAATATAGTTCAGGGAGAACGCGACGTTATGTATATACACACATTTTTATACACATTTTGGCTTTCCTTCATATTGACGATTAGTTCCAAAACCGAAATAAAAATAAACCGTCAAGAACAAAAACAACAACCACACGCGACGACGAACGACAAACAAAACGAAGACGACAACGTCGACGAAGGGAAGCAAAACGGAACGAAATGAGACGAAACGGGGTACGAGGAATGAGAAATGAGAAGGAAAAGCGACAGAGCGGAAACCCAATCAAACCAAACAAGCGCTGAATATAACGTATACGTATCGTGGGTATCCCACATGCAGATGGACTGACAAGAAATCACGGCACAAGCTACGCCACTCGGCCACTCAAGTTGGGCCCAAAACTTAGGGAACTTTTCCAACACACACAACAACAGTACACCGAGACATGAGGGGCACTCGTAAATAATGAAAGGAACACACAGGGAAAACAATAAGGACACGAAACGAGGGTCTAGTTCATATCAAAATAGGTAGTAATAGCGTTCTTTTAAGATCATTATTATTATTATTTATTCATTTAAAATATGATATTAACCAGCACTTTTTGGCTTAATTTATGTTTAAGCTTGTATATGGTATGAACGCAGAGAGGAATAAACTGGTAGTACACCCGGAACCACACATATAGTAGAACTGATGAAGAAGACGAGGTGCACACACAATAGAGGACCGAATAATGTAAACAATGATCTCGGGGGCAACATGTTGCCAATGAAAATGGGAACAGCTATCTATGGATCTCTCTTTTTATGAATGAACTGAACATGGTGGAACAGCACAAGACCACGGGACAGAGTCATATGGTATATAATCGTTTACCAATCACTGGTGCCATGCAGGTCAGGAAGCGGGTCAGTGCTGTGCCCGTGCTGGGAATAGCTCTATTCGGATGGGGATTCTTCGCTGACAGGCCTGCAATTCAAAGTCAAAGTTTGTTTAGAATCATGTGATGTGGGATGCGATTTGCGGTCGCTAATTGGAAATCAATCAGGCCGCCATTAGTTGGTACAACTCGTCCAATCGATCGATCTATGGCGGGAGCAGTTAGTACGTTGTTCCCCCTGCCAATTACCAGCAATTTTCACCTGGTCTGAATCATCCGGTTTCTTCGCCATGCTAATCAACCAGCGAAATGGTCCGTGGAATATGCTTACCGGTATTTTTGGGTTGAACCTTTTAGCACATTCGACTTGCCAGGAAATTACTCTTGTGAGAGTTTGCCATAAGATGATTTATCAATAAATTATACCAGAGGGGTGCTATGGAGTATCAAGGGGGCAAAAGCTTATTGATTTATGAAACTAATATAATAATCATAAACGTTGCGCCTGCCAAGAATAGCAGCTGACATCA
>JAEIIU010052527.1:0-34680 GCA_018874675.1 Drosophila baimaii | reverse complement strand
AAAAATATCTAAAGCACATTAGGTATGCAGGCTAATGGGCAGGCAACTAACACAAATTGGCTTTTGCAGCCTATTAACTATGCTTTGCTAATGGTATGTCCAATGCTATCCTCGCCGTATTTTAGTACACTGAATTCAATGTGGTTTTCGATCATTTTGTAAATAACATCTGAGCTGAATTTATTAATAAAATCCATAAGCTAAGTCATAGAAGAGTAAAAAATATCTGAAGTCGATCAGAAAACGCTGGACTATAAGTCCTGTTGAGAACTACTTCTTTCAAATATTTTACTGTATATATTATGGAACAAGAGCTCCTCGTGTCGACGTAAGTTTCAAATTATGATCCCACTTACAACTCAAAAAATTTCTAATATCAGCATTTTGTGAAAAGTACGAATCAATTATGAATGACAAATAACAAAAATCAACTAAAAATTATTTTGTAAATGTTTTTGTAATCGGTACTTGAGTGAAAATTTCACTAAGTGTAAAATTGTACGAAGTGATGAAAACTCCATCAGATTGGATATAAATGTCATCACTCTGGTCAGCGAAATTCAGTGTATAGAAGGTTGAATTCACAAGTCTGTATTCTGGGACACTCTTATATAACCGAGCATGTATCGGAATTTGATATTCACCATGAAATTTAGTGGTGGATATCGAAACATACCTTATGTATAATTTTGTGATCTATGTGATGTAGCATCTAGTAGAGTCTCGATATAGTAAAGTCTCGATTCAAGCATTACACTTGTTTTTGAAGTTAACTATGCGCTTTAATAAAATTAATTTGATCTCAAATCTAACACTATTGATCCCAGAACTGCCCACAAATTTCAAAGTACGTATTTGTTTATTAACTATTACTCTTACAAATGTACAAAAAAGTTAAACAACAGATAAAAATGTATAGTTACTTTTAAGTATCATCAAAATACTCGACTTTATTTATTAATTTTTTATATTATGATACTCCAAGTTGAAACTAGCCTGATGGAAATTAAATAAGTTTGTACCACTGGATATCCCATACTGTACATAACTTAATGCATTGACCAATACACAGAAACCGAATTGCATTACTAAGCTGCTGTCGCATACATGATGTTCGCCCATTATTGGACTTCTGAGAGGTCGGCTTCTAAGCAGTATATCGAAACAAGTTTGCTAGAGAAAGACTATAAGGTAAGACAAATTTAAGCAGGATCTTATGAAGTATTCACCAGATTTGTGAATTCCCGAGCGAAGCAATTCTCTCTCTGACCGCTCCCTGAGTGCCTCAAATCTATCACCAGGAGCTGCAAGTTCAGGAATCTCTCCAGCTGGGCCAAGCGATCGTTGCACAGACCTATGAGGAGGATCCTTAAGAAGGGCGCCAAGCTGCCTCCCAGATGTCCCTGGACTATCGCATTCCACTTCCCGACTGCATCCAAATCGTGATTAAATAGGACGATGTAGAAGATGACGGCCCAGTGGCAAACCATCATTACGACACTGGAGAAGAGCATACCGGCCACCGGTAGCCAGACGACAATGATATCCTGGTGCCCGTTGTTAATCCTTGAGTACAAGTGAAGTAGCTGGAGGATTTTCTGGCGTTGCTGGCGAGTCGGTAAACCCATCATGTAGTGACTCTGAAAACTATATATTTGAATTCTGTGCGCTATTATTCCTACATAAAATATAATACTCACCTCAAAAAAGCGATTGAATAGAGTCAAACAGGAGAGCACCAGTAAAAGGTAAGCTACAAAGGCATTAAAAAACATTTCAAGCAGTATGACACTGAGAAAGAATAAGTGCAAACTTTCGCGGATATAGCTGATCAACTGAAGCAGAGTCAATTCCAATTGAATGAGGTAGATGATCAACAGGAAGTTTCCCTCCAATGGAAGAGCTCCCAAGGTGCCCTCAACTAAGGAAGCCACGCAAATCACTTCATTCACCAAACCCACAAGGGATCGATTCCTGGACAGGCTATGTAGCCAGTAAACTATACGAGCTACGTTCCAAATGGATATCTGAAAAGCAACCGTTTCCACCACTATTTGCAGGTACTTGTTTTGCAGGTCTGGGTCATATTGTCTTGGTAAAAATGGATAGATTGTCATTATAATATAGTGTATCCCAAAATTGTCTAAATATAACAAGAACGCCTTAAGGATCAGAGCAAATCGTTTCGTCAATATATTCCGAGGTCTGATGACCATTGTTTCACTATCCCGATCGTACTCTATTTGTCCGATGACCAAGCTGCGATATAGGAGATAGGTGGTCCAGGAAATGCCCAAAAGCGACCATCGCAGGAGTCGCGACTGCCATTTGCTACACAATTGACCACCAAAGTCCATGTTCCTCGGCTGGCATACAGAGTCCCACTAAAAATGGAATTAATTTTCATTCAATAACCTTACTAAGGCTTTATTACTTTTTGTCTAAATAACACTGGCCTACATACTAAGAGCTGAGTGTATTACATTAATTGGATTAATTTTATTAATAACAAGTAAGAAAAGCTAACTTCGGGCGGACCCGAAGTTTATATACCCTTGCAGATAATTTGTTACTTCTTATAAAAGATGTTGAGAAAATGTAACATTTATAATCTAAATGTATGTAAAATGTAAAATTCATATGTAAAATATGACCGAACTTTCCTATGGCAGCTAAATGATACATATATTGGTCCGATTTCAATGAAATTTTTAGAAGGTGACTATAATTATATTATAATGGCACAAATAAAGTTTCATTCGAATTTCTTAAAAAATAGCGAAAATATGCCAATTTTTCCTGACATGAATTATAGTTGTTTTCTTTGTTTAAGTAATGATTTATTAATATATTATTATAGATCTTAAACTGAGAGACTCGCTAGCGTACAAAACGACAAACGAACAGGCTAGATCGGATTATGTACATATATATATAGTAGTTTCAATGCGTTGCAAACTCCTGACTAATTTTTCTATACACTGCGATGGTATGAAAATACTCCTCCAAAATTCCTTGAAAATCGAACATTACTATTCCATTAGCCATTCCATACTGCAAATAGTTCAGGGAGTTCAGTAAAGTACACACGACGAACTGCAGGACGAAATCACAACCGCACATCTGTTGCACGCTCATTATGGGATTTCTAATGGGTTGAACTCTCAGCTGTAGATCGAAACAGGTTTGCTAAATGAGTAGAAAAAAAGTATAAATAAAATAAATCTTTAGTTTTCTGTCTCGATTTATTTACCAGTTTCTGAAGCTCCCCGGCGAAGTTTTCCCCAGACAAATCATCACCGTGTTGATTTAAGTCGATGATCAAAAGGTGCCAGCTCAGCAATCTCTCGAGCTGCGTCAGGCGATCGTTGAACAGCCCAATGAGGAGAATCCTTAAAAAGGGGGCCAAGCCGCTTCCCAGATGTCCCCAAACAATTACATTCCATTTGTCACGAGCGTCCAGATCGTGGTTAAACAGGATGATATTGAAAATTGATGCCCAGTGGCATACCAGCATTACGATGTCGGAGAAGAGCGCACTGGCCACTGGCAGCCACATCACGATTATGTCCTGGTGCCCATTGCTGATCCTGGAATACAGGCGAAGTAGTTGGAGGAGCTTCTTGCGTTGCTTTCGAGAGGGTGTACTCCCGCAATGGTAACTCTGAGGAAATAAATAATAAATATATAATATAGAACCATATTTACTTCTTCCCTTACCCCCAAAAAGTGATTAAAAGATGCAATCCAGGATAGAAGAAGCAATAGGTAAGCCACATACACATTGTAAAGCAATACCAGCAGGACGATATAGAGAATGAGCAGGGACAGACCTGCTTGAATAAAGTTGACAATTTGCGTCACAGTAAATACCAATTCAATCACGTATATGATAAGCAACGAAGGTGCCTCCAAGGAAAGGGGTCCCAAAGCCTGCTCAATCAGGGATATCACCTTGATCACCTCATTGGCGGAGAGCACAAACGATTGATTCCAGGCAGAGCTAGAAAGCCAGCGATACAAACGATACATGTTCCAAAATGCTATCGGCAGGACGATCGACACCACCATGTTTCCCAATAGATGTCTGATGGCTACGTCGGTTTCTGTATTTCCTGGAAACCATATAACAACCACCAAAAGCGCGGAATAGAAGAGTGCTGAAAATTGCCGATAGAGCATAAATGCTTTAAAGAGCAAGGCGATTCTCTTGGTCCAAGGATTACGAGGTCGGATTATTATAATTCCAGTGTTTGTATCGTATTTAATCTGTCCGACTACGAAGCTGCGGCAAAAAATATACGTGGTCCAGGAAATGGTCTTGACAGTCCATCGCAGGACCCGTGTCTTCCATTTGCTGCACATTTTTCCATGCAATTTCATGTTCGTCATCTGGAATCCGGACAGACACTAAGGGAATACACAACCGAGAGGATTCAACAGAATTCATAGGAAGAATAATTAATATTCATGCCATAACACTAATTAAGCCCTATAATTTTTTATAAGCACTTCGGTGTGTTAGTTAATATATCATCACTTACCAACGGATATGCACATTTAGCTAGAAGGTACTTTTGCGACAACATAACATCTAACTTGCTACCAGAGATTTGCATTTAGCTGGAAGACCCTATTGGAACAAAATATACTAAGCATTGAATCCTAATTTAAATACACTAATACAAAAGTAAACATCATATATATTTATTTGTACTTAGAACCGAGCCATAAGCCATGTTGCTCAGCTAAGAACTAAAATATCTTTTTTAAATAATTAAAATGTAATATTTCTAAAAACTAAAATTCAAACAATTATTCACCTGTTTATAAATTAATTCAAATTATTTAATAGCAACTCACTTCAAAAGAATTCTATATCATATTGAATAAGGAATATTGAATGTGTTACTAGAGATCCAAACATGGCTGACGTGGTTTCCCGATCTATGCGGAATATATTCATTATCGCAATTTTAAGGGGATTCCGTATTAGCTGCAGTTGAAGGCTTTCAAACTAGATTTATAATAAAAATATATATATCACGTATACGTATGTCGATAAGATCTCACTCACAGACTCCTCCAGACGAGTGTCAAGGCCAGAGGCAAACAAAGTTCGCTCCTCCAGCAGGCGAATCATCTCCTTGTGATCATCCTGGACATAGAGCACGTTGAAAAGATTCAAGAGGGCATCCCAGTAATAAAAGACGCACCAGGCACAGATGAGGACTGTAGCTCTTTGGGTCATCCCTAAGTTCTCGGGACCATGCTTGATGATAGTGTAGGTCATGTAGCTGGTAGCCACCGCGGTTAAGTAGTAGCCGCCATTCACCATGAGCCCCTGGATGCCGAAAACCTCCCCCAACTGTTTTACAATCGACTGGAGTTGGCTCTGGATCTTGGCTATATCCTCCAGCTGATCGGCAAGGCTGCAACACCTGGTCATGAAGGCTCCTTTTCGTGGGGGATGGAAGCTCAAGTTCTTGCTCTCATCTATCACCTGTCGCAGCTCTATGTTGAGCAGCTGATACTGCGCCCGAACGAAGAGCATCACTAGATAGTGTTGCAATATGGCCAGACTAAGAATCGCCGACGTCCAGAACTGTAAGCTCATCCCCAGGAAAAATGTGGTGTCCCCACGACCAATGGAATCCAAGGTGATTGCCATCTGGATAAGGTCGGTCACAGTGCTAGTAAGAAACTTGATGAGAATGCTCCTGCGGGACATTCTTATCACCTGCGGCGTGGTCAAGAAGAGGCGTAGGACTTTCCTGGTCAAGTTCTTAATCTGACAACGCTGACGCCATCGGTTGAGTAACGTGAAAAGGCCTTCAAAATGGTAAAATTATTATTACAAGTCATTATATATACTTCTAATTTTACACATAACTTAATTGCTGTTAGTTATTCTTCGACATTTTTATAAACTTAGAACATCTTTCTCTTCGTCTTTTGAGATTTTAGTAAAGTTTTTAAATTACAGAAACACCCTAAAAAACATAATAACACCTTGAGAAATATTTCACAATACCTGCAGTAAGCCTCAAAGAGGTCATAGTAATGATAACCAGCTCGTGAAGTTTATTCGCGTTTCCAAAGATGACATTGAAATCAATATGCCTTGTGAATAGGAAACCCAGAAGAATCACAACGATAACGTTCGTTGCAATGGCATAGAGAGTACTTCTGGAAGCCGTAAAGACGCGACCAGTTCTCCAGTCGAACTCGAAGTTACTAAGTCCAATTAAGTGGCCATAGTAGTAGCTTACCCTCAGCACCAAACCGACCCACACGACCATTTTGGACTACTGAATATAAAATATATGTTTCTCTGCTCTGGGAAAAGTAATTTAATTATGGCTATGACGCGCTGCGCTGATCCCAAACAGAGGGTTCTTGATTAGATATAGGATTGTGCATAATAAAATCTCTTGTTTTGACATTTACATATGTGACTTTGGTAAAGGTAGAATAACAATAACAACAAAAGAGTAAAATAAAAAATTAGACAAGTAACAAGGTTATCAGAAAATATCATTTATTAATAGGCCACTATTAGCCTTAAAAGTACTCCATATCATATTGAATTAGAAATATGCAATGTGTTATCAGGGATCCAAACATGGCCGTGGTAGAAGTGCGATTTACAGAGTATATTTTCATTATTTCTACCTTTAAGGGGTTTCTAATCAGTTGAAGCTGGAGGCTCTCAAACTAGAAAAACAAATATGCATGTGTAGTTTCCTAATAAATAAATAATTAACAACATTGGTAACTTACACACTCCTCCAGGCGAACATCCAAGCCATTTTCAAACACAGTTCGTTCCTCCATCAGACGTATCATTTCTTGGTGACCATCTAGGACGTGTAAAGTCGTGAATAGATTGATGAGGGCATCCAGGTAGTAAAAAAAGCACCATGTAAGGGACAAGATTACAGAGCTCAGGGTCATACCCAGGTTCTTGTAGCCATTTTTGAAAACGCTGTAGGTTAGGTAGGTGGTGGCCACAGAGGATATGTAATAGCCTCCATAGACCATCAGTCCCTGCATGCCAAAGGCCTGATTGATAAGATTCACAATCGACTGCAGCTCGTTTTGGACCTTGGCTATATTCTCTAGCTGATCCGCCAGGTAGCAACACTTGGTGATAAAGACTCCCTTTCGAGACTGATTGTAGCTCAAGTACTTGGCTTCCTCGATCACCTGCCGCAGCTCCATGTTCAGCAGCTGATAATGGGCACCAACGAAGAGCATCATCAGATAATAATGCGCTATGGCCAAATTTATAATTGCTGACATCCAGAATTGCAAGCCCATTCCCACGAAAAACGAAGAGCCCACGCGGCCGAGGGCATCCAATGTGATCGCAATTTGAAGGAAGTCGGTCATACTGGCGATAAGGAACTTGGCCAGAATACCCCATCGAGATATTCTGATCACCTGCGGCCGGGTCAAAGAAAGACGGATAACTTTTCTGGTCAGTTTCATCAGCTGGCAGCGGTGTCGCCACCTGTTGACCACTGTGCTAAGTCCTGTCAGAGAGTTATAATCATTAATTTAAATTTGAAGAGCGATTTAGCATTAGCAGAACCGACTTATGTATATTCACTTAAACTTTTCCACTATAAGCTAAAGTATCTTTTAACCTGCACTAATCCTCAGTACAGTCATAACAAGAATGACATACTGGTGGAGCTGATTGGCGTTGCCGAAGATTACACTGAAGCTAACTCGCACAGTAAGCTGGAAACCCAGGAGAATCGCAATTATAAGGTTAATGGCAATGGCATACAGGGTTGTCCTAGGAGTCGTGAACACGCGCCCTGTCCTCCAGTCAGACTCGAAATTGCTAACTCCAATGATGTGGCCATAGACGTAGACTATCTTTAGCAACAAACCGACCCAGTCAACCATTTCGGAAAACTAACGACGCTCTCGGGAGCTCGAGGGCAGTTAATTATTTGAAGCCTGTGACTTGTACGAACTTAATACAATTACTCCGAAAGGGGAGATCTTGATACGATAGATTATCATTCAGTTCGATTGAGATAACTCAATGCATAGGGTAACAGGTGTACCAATAACGCGGAGTCTTTATTAAAATTAACAGAGTGTGTCGTTTAACTGAAATAAAATAATGAAAAATAATATGACTACAAAAAATATGTTTTAGAAGTTGAATTAACTGTCTCCAACTATAAGACCTTTAACCTAAAATATTATATATTCATCACTACGGAAGGTCGTCCACATAGTAACGAGAGGCATCGCAAATCAATTATAATACTATACACGCAAAATTGAAAAACTGCAGTTACACAGAAAAAATGCAGACGGTAATCCAACCATTTCTGTTGTTAAAGTTCGTCAAATCATCAAAAATTGTGAAATAATCTGTTTTCCTATTAAGTACAGTAGAGTGTAAATCAACCCACAAAAGTACCACTCCAATTTTCTCTGTGTAGCTGAAAATATTTCAGTATTGAAAATAAAGAGAAAATGTGAAGCGTCCCGAATTAGAAAGTAATTGAAGAATTTAAAATTAATTTACTTTACAAGTATTAAAATTGGATATTCGAAATTTTTTGACTTGAAGATGCTATCGTCACTATTATTATATAATTCAACTCAACATTATTATATAATTATTATATTATTATTATATAATTCTACTTAACATTTTTAATGAATAAAATGAATACACAAGTAAAACAGGGCTAGCACATCACATAGTTTATTTAAAAGTTCTCCATATCATACTGAATTAGAAATATTGAATATGTTATAAGGGATCCCACCATGGCCGAGGTTGAACCGCGAGATACAGGGTATATTTTCATTATTATTACTTTTAGAGGATTCCTAATCAGCTGCAGCTGAAGGCTTTCAAACTATAAAAATTAATATTTATTTGTAAATCAATGATAAATAAATAATAAACATTGCAAAATACACTTGATAACTTACACGTTGCTCTAGGCGAGCATCCAAGCCAATGGGAAACAGAGTTCGTTCTTCCAAGAGACGTTTCATTTCCTGGTGACCATCCTGGACATGTTGGGTTGTCAGAAGATTGATGATGGCGTTCAGGTAGTAGAAACAAAACCATATAAGTGACAGGGTGACTGAGCCTAAGGTCATACCCAAGTTCTTGTAGCCATTTTTGTAAACACTGTAGGTCAGGTAAGTGGTGGCCACAGAGGATATGTAATAGCCTCCATAGACCATCAGTCCCTGAATTCCGAAGGCTTCATCCAAGAGGGTCATAATGGACTGCAGCTCGTTTTGGAGCTTGGCTATGTCCTCCAGCTGATCCGCAAGGTCGCAACACCTGGTCATGAAAGCTCCCCTTTGAGACTGATGGTAGCTCAAGTACTTGGCTTCCTCGACCACATTTCGCAGCTCAATGTTGAGCAACTGATAATGTGCCCGAACGAGGAGCATCACTAGATAATAATGCGCCATGGCCAGATTAAGAATAGCTGACATCCAGAATTGCAAACCCATTCCCAGGAAAAAGGTGGAGTCCACACGGCCAAGGGCATCCAAGGTGATTGCCACTTGAAGGAAATCGGCTACAGAAGCGACGAGGAACTTGGCCAGAATACCCCATCGGGACATCTTGATCACCTGCGGCCGGGTCAAGGAAAGCCGGATAATCATCCTCGTCAGTTTCATCAGCTGGCACCGTTGCCGCCACCTGTTGATCACTGTGGTAAGTCCTGCCAATAATTTATTTTCATTAATTGGAATCTGGAAACACCTTTAGTATTCGGCAAACCAAGCGTTATTTACTAAACTTACTCTATATACCCAACGGATATTTTACCTACTCGATTTTTTCTACCTTTCCTTAAACTAAATTAAACATAATTTAAGCCAACCTGCAGTAATCCTCAGTGCGGTCATAACAAGGATGACATACTCGTGCAGCTGATTGGCGTTGTTGAAGATTGCATTGAAGTTAGCTTTCCCAACAAACTGAAAGCCCAGGAGGATTGCAATTATAAGGTTAACGACAATGGCATACAGGGTAGTCCAAGGAGTAGTGTACACGCGTCCTGTGCGCCAGTCGAACTCGAAATTGCTAACACCAATGAGATGGCCATAGACGTAGACGGTCCTCAGCAACAAACATACCCAGTCAAGCATTTCGCTGAACTAGCGAAGCACTCGGGCTCTCGAGGACAGGTAATTATATGAAGCCCATGACTTGTGTGAACTTAATATAATGACTCCGAACAGGTAGATCTGGATAAGATACATACTAGATAGTAAGTTAAGAATATGAGGAGCGAGTATGATTGAGGGCTCACTAAAAAAGAGCGTGTGTGCCGTTTTAGAAGGGGGCGTAAATAGAATGCCGAAGAATTGGTTACTTAAAGAAACACCTTTAAACTAAATGAAAGTTTTATATACTAATACTTTACCACCCCTTTGGAGTGCAATGTTTGTCCAAACCAGTTTCTATTCGATTTACATGTATAAAAAAAGAAACGCTCCTTGAATTTTTAAATTTCGTAGTAGATGTTAAGTATTAATATTTAAAGTTCTTCTTTATTAATATTGATAGCTTTCAATCCACCTTAAAAATATTCCATATCGCATTGAATTAAAAATATTGTATGTGTTATCAGAGAACTACACATGGCAGTGGTTGTGCCCCGACAGACGAGAAATAGCTTCATGACCTCCATTTTGAGGGGATTCCGAACGAGCTGCAGTTGGAGGCTTTCAAACTAGAGGGAATATGTACTTTAATATTTATGTAAGGTATAAAAAACATAGAAAGGCATCCTTAACTATCCCATAGCAAGACGCCTTTCTAGGAAATGTCATAGATAACTCACTGTCTCTTCCAGGCGAACATCCAGGCCAGATGCAAATAGAGTTCGCTCCTCCAATAGGCGTATCATCTTCTTGTGCTCATCCTGGACACTTAGCATGACGGAGAGATTTAAAAGGGCGTCCAGGTAATAGAAGAAACACCAGGTAAATAATAGCATAGCAGCACCTGGCGTTAGTCCAAGCTTATCGTTACTGGTCTTATAGAAGCTGTACGTTAAGTAGGCGGCGCCCAAGGAGGTTATGTAGTAGCCGGCATAGACCATCACACCCTGGATGGCGAATGTTTCAGCCAACTGGGTGACCAGCGCCTGCAGTTGGCTCTGGAATTTGCTCACGTCCTCCAGCCGATCGGCCAGGTTGCAGCACCTGGTCATAACGGTGCCCTTTCGCGGGGGATAAAGGCTCAGTTCCTTGCTCTCCTCGATCACCTGTCGCAACTCCATGTTGAGCATCTGATAATGGGCCCGGGCGAAGAGCATCACTAGAAAGTGCTGTGATAACGCCAGACTCATAATGGCTGCCATCCAGTATTGAAGAAATAAGCTCGCGAAAAGGCTTGAGTTAACTTTGCCTATCTTTTCCAAGGTCAACCCCATATGCAGCAGGTCGGTCACTGACCCAATAAGGACCTTGATGAGAATACCCCAGCGGGCCATGTGTACCGCCTGCGGCTTGGCCAGAATGAGGCGAATCATATTTCTGACCAGATTTTTTAATTCGGACCGCTGGCTCCACCTGTTGATGACCGTTAGCACACCTAGGGAAACCAATATTAGTGTAAGGAGCTTAAATTCAGCAAGAATCCTCCCACCTGCAGCGATCCTTAGACCAGACATAACTATGATGACATATTCGTTCAACTTATTAGCCCGGACCAGGCCTGCAGCCATATCAGAGCTGCCGGAACTCAAGCAGAAGCCCAGGAGTACCGCCATGGTGGCATTGTTCACGATGGCATAGAGAGTGCATCTGGCGGTCGTGAAGACGTGTCCTGTCTGCCAGTCGAACTCAAAGTTGCAGACTCCGGTCACCTGGCTGTAGATGTAGACTACCTTGAGCAGCAAGTCGACCCAGTGAGGCATTTCGGGCAACTGAGCCAGGAGGTCGACATGTTTCTCCTCCGGGTAAGGTAATTAGTTTGTGACGATGACATATGGAAGCCTTGAGCTCTAATTCCGGAACGAGATCATCCGATTAGATGCGAGATAAAAGTGGGTTGGTGTCCCAGGTAATCGCGGTTAGATGATGACTTTGAAAAAGCTAAAGGTACATGCTACTTTTAGTATCAATAACAATTTGCTCATACTCTATACGAGAGAGTCATTAAAATCTATAGTTGAGGGAAATGTGTGTCCAACTCTCTCCCAAAAACCCCCGGAAAATGTCGGTTGTGTGATGCAGCTTTCCCCTTTCGCCGTCATAAATCAAAATGTCACCGCAATTAAACTTCGCACGTATTCACCCCACAAACACTCACCAACACACACAGTGAATCATCGATTTGCGTGGCAACTGGGTGAGCGAGGGGTGTGACCACAGTTCGTGTTGCATTTCCGTTAGTTATTCATGGTCAATAAGCGTGGCTCTGGCGGGTTGAAAAACAACAAACACACCGAACTGGTTGTTATTGCATTAACCCAATGTGTTTATGCTGCAATTTCACGCGGTTTCCCCGACTAATTTAACGAAGGCAGGACCTTCCTTTCCTTCGCCGGACGATTGAATAATTTATGCATTTGTTCCGGCCTCACATTATGGCGCTTTATCTGGGCGATTGTAATTTAGTTCATCAATTTAATTTCATTTGCAGTAATAAGGCCGCACAGTCACTTCACAAAAATATTTACATTGAAAAGTATGGGTTTTTATTTTGGAAATTGGAAATAATAAAACAAGTCATTGATATTGTTATGTTACTTTTTTAAGATTTATTTTCATTGCAAGTTCCAATAAATTAATGATTTTAATTGTTATTTGAATGATTTCTTATATAGAAATATAATTTTTTCACAAATTTGACACAGACGCTGCTTAAATCAATTATATATTTTTATTTCTCCCTTTTAGATTATATAAAATATTATTTATACTTTCATAACTTTCTTCATTTAACTAAATATTTCCTGAAATATAAATACATGTAATGTAACCATAAATTAATTAATATTTTAGGTGCATTGGTTTAAAAACTGCTGACGTGGTGGCAAGGGGAGCTGAAATGGGAGTTGCACGAAATTAACGCCACCGGGTAAGCATGTGCGTGGCACTTTTATCAAATATACGCTTATTGCATTTTAATTAATTATAAACAGGTAATTATGGTAAACAGACTGGGTTCCATAAAACGGCGAGCGGGGGGGTTGGGGCGGTACTGGGCTTACAAACATTACCAATTTACGAGCCAAGGGCTCGACACAGTACCGCCAAAGTGCCGTCCTGGGACGGGTAATATGTATATATAAAATTAATTTAAAACACGCCACAAAACCCTTCGCAGCCAGCCCCCGTCCCGAAAAGCCATTTCCATGGATCTCCGCTGGTTTACTGCAGTTTTTAGTGTCTCTTTGTAGTCGTTCAATGCCTAAATGTTTCCGCCATAAATTTCTGCATAATGCGCACAAGTGTTGATAATGAGTGTGCCACTGTGTGTTGAAAGGGGTGGTGAAGGGGGGCAATTGCTTCATGAATGATTTGAAATTTTGAATAAGGGCTTGAAAATCCCTTATTACTACGTTTGGAAAGGGAGTTGCCAGTGGGAACTAAGGGCCTCATACAAGTAAGCTTAAATCTAATATTAATAATGAAATGAAATATTTCAAACAATTTTATATCTAGAGAAAACCCCTAAGGAAATTAATTAATAAATTAGACAAATAAATAACTTAGCCCTTTTTACTATCAATATAACTCTCTTAATTCTAATTCATCTTATAAAAAATCGTTCACCGCAGGAGTTTGCATATTTTAAATGATACAAAAATTAGCATTTTATAAGAGATATGTATTTTTTATTTACCAAATTGATAAATAATCGCTTATTTTATCGGCTTGTCCGTCGTACTCCAGAACATTTTGGATGGGCGCAGACTTCCGTATATCCCGTTGGTCGTCCTCGGGACCTTGTAGCCCACGAAATGATCCGTTTGCGACTGGATTTTCCATTGAAGTGATGTCTTAGCTTTCGGCATGTATTCCATGTGCAGACGCATTCGTTTCGCATAGTACCCGAACTTTTCGGCACCGTACTTCTTGAGACATTCGGCATGTAGCTTATAAATATGTGAGTACAGTTCCAGCTGGACACTTGGAAACCAGGCGCTGCGCCTCTCCCAGGAGTGACGGGAATCCTCAATCAAACCAGTTACCAGACGGTGTTGGTTAAGCTGGCCCACAAATATTATCTCGGGTGGCTCCATGAGTACTGGCAAAAGAAGAACGCTAATTACTATGCAGCTAGTGATTAAATGCAACATACTTACAGGTTTTTCGTGTATCGTTTTATTCTTGTTTTCCTTTTTGTATATGTATTTATGTGAGTATTTTATATTCGTTTATTGAGTGTAAACATTTTGATTGGCCTGCTATGCCCTAACTGATTGACATTAGTTTTTGTAAATAAAGAGCTATTAATATTGTCAAGGCCAACCATAATAAAAGATAGTTTAAACTAAATAAATTAATTTATAAAAAACATAAAATCAAGATGCCAACCAACCAACTGGAAACGGAAATGCTTTCCTCCTTCGATTAAAAGACAACTTCCCTTTTGCTTGTCTTGACTTAGTTTATTTCTCATTTTCATGTTCAGTTTTACAAACTAACTTCATTTTTTTGTTTTATTTCTTTGTTAAACATTTAATGTTAATAATACTTACAAAAAAAAATATGATAAAATGAAATGTTAACAAAGTTCTCTAATGAAGGTAAATGGAGGAAGGTTTAGTTCTTTGACTTCGCTACAACCAACGCGGCAGTGTTAGTTACCACCACTGGTTGGGCTTGTTTTTTTAGTCATATATGTTTCACTTTATTTGTATTATTTTTAAATTTACAACACGCACAAGATTCGCTTAGACCTAGACTGGAGATTATGCTTAGAGAGTTGCCGAGGATTTTCCTGCTTAGATTCTAGGTAAATTTGAGTTCAAACCTCGCTGGCTATGTACACGAAACACTCGTTTTTTTGGCTAAGTTTGTCGGAGGGGGCTGGCCCCCGGCCAGTCCATCAATGCCAAGCTGTGCGGCTAAATTGTCTAAAGTGTTTGCGAATTTAGCCACGACCTGCAGCTGTTTGTTTGTTGGCTTTTTGTAAACAACAGTTTTGGCCCACAATCGAACGGCTTTGTATGCAAATGAGCACGGCCCAATGAATTGCATTTCTCACGCCCATTTGGGTCCGAAAGGCATGCGATATTAGCCCCTTTTGTATGAGTCATGAACTGCTTTTGGCCCTATTGTTTGCTTGCTGGCCACTTTGTTTGGACTCGAGCGCATTCGAATGCGGTTTGTTGCGCATTTTCGCCATTTTTGCATGTCTGACAATTTCCACCTTCTTGGACCCCAAAAGGCTCTGACTCAGTTTTAGCCAAATTAGCATAAGCCAAAGGATTAGTATCATGCACGTGGCTAATTTCTCATGGGGGAAAATTTAGGGCTCCGTTTTTCAAATGGGTGACTCAACTGACACGGAAGCTTAAGCTGCTGAAGGTTGCTCAAGCGTAAAAAAGGATAACGTTTTTACTATTTTAATTCCCTTTAAAGAATTAAATTAAAAGATAATACATTCTAAAATTTAAAGTAATGGCGTCACGCAATTTTAAAATTAATAATAAATAAAAAATAAATCAAGCTATGATTGTGATTGAAAACCTAAATAAAGTAGACATTATTTTGAACTATTATTGTTCTAAAACTCAATTGAATCAAAGTTTTACCAATAAAAATAAAAGAAAAGTAAATATGTTATGTATTATTATGTGATGTTTTTTTAATTATTTTCTCTTTAATTTTGTTATTTTTTAATTTCAATTAATTTTTTACAAGAGATTCCATCTGACCTATCCTGTGGGGTAGGCCTGTCATTTATGATTTTTAATTACATTTTTCTTTTTTCTCTAAAAGTGCCGCAAATAGTGATACCGCTTAGGGAAAGCAGTCAAAGAATTTCATGGGCTTGATCCTTCCGTATTCCCCGTTTGTAGTTGGGCTTGCCCGGCAGTTCTTGATGTGGTCCATCGATATCTCCGATTCCTGCTTCTCGCGCTTCATTGACGTCTTGGTGTTGGCCAAGTGCTTCTCATTTAGCCGATTCCTCCGGGCGTAATATTCAAAATGATCGTTCCCATACTTCTCCAAGCACTCGGCGTAGATCTCGTCATAGCGATCATACAATTGCCTCTGCGCCTCCGGAAACCAGGAGCATCGACTGTCCCAGGTGAGCCGTGTCGCCGCAATCTGGCTGGCGACCACGCGGTGGTGCGTCAGCTGTTCCGTGAATATAATCTCTTGGTACATCTTCCTGATTTCGCCTCTAGATGGGTGTAGTATTTTAATTATTTTTATTTAATATATTGTTTTTTTTTTTAGTTGTTTTTTTTTACGTTTTTTAATGTCTGTTAACGGCGTCAGAGCTTCATTTATAATGATTTAGAGTAGAAAATGATAAACTGAGCAAAGTGAGTGACAGTTAAAGGAAAGCTAATGGAAGTTATACTCAGAATGAATGGTTTTTTCTTAAAATATTCTTCAACTGGACGTTCATAAAGTTACTTAAGTCAAGAAAACAATGAAAAAACAATATTTCAACATCTGTTTAGTGAAATTAAAATAATAAATAAATCATTGTACGGGCCTTAAGTCTTCCCCGGAGATTAGATATTAGATCTAACAACTTGGCATTGATCTGGCAGCTGGCTTACACTCAGATATACATACACACACACATTTAGATTGAGATTTTTGCCAAAATTTCGCAGTTTTAAACTTAATTCAATCCTTGGCGCCTTCTCTGTATTTATGTACAGCTTTCAAAATTTCCTTATTTCTTAGTAATAACATTTCTCTTTGAGGATTCTGTTGGAATGCAAACGTATCTTACTATTTAAGTTTAACTTACACTAAGAATGGTATTTCATTAGGGGTATTTTCCTAGTTCCTCTCAGTTTTATGTATTTACGTTTAGACTTTTGCTTTACAATTTTCTTACACTTGCTTACGTTTGTAAATTGTTGCAAAGTTTGCGTTGGTTAAGTTGTAGCTTTGATTTGGAGTCTAGAGTTAAGTGCAAATATGTGATTTTTACAATTGAAATGTCTTGTTGCGTTTGATATGCCCAAAAAACGGTTGACAAAATGCACAAAAGGAAGGAAGGAACAATTGAAGGGTTGACACAACACAAAAATTCTACTTTGTCCTACTTCCCTTCGTTTTCAAAATGAAGAAAATATCACAAAAGGTCAACGAATGTTCCTTTATGCTACCGATAATGCCCTAAGGTTACAAATAAATATTTACATCTGCTTAGCCTCTGCTTAAATGCTCGCTTTGAGTAGTTACGATTCCGATATTTCAGTATAATATCTGGCGTTTAATTGGGGGAGTATTTCCCATGGTTTTTCTTTCTTTTTCATGCACACACACACATACACATCGATTGAATTTCGAATTTAACCAAAGTTTATGTTTTAGGTAATTAATTTGGTTTCTGTCTCAAAGATTTTGGCAT
The DNA here is from genome assembly GCA_018874675.1 of Drosophila baimaii. Lineage (NCBI taxonomy): Eukaryota > Metazoa > Arthropoda > Insecta > Diptera > Drosophilidae > Drosophila > Drosophila baimaii. The sequence goes on along the minus strand of JAEIIU010052527.1, from coordinate 17,102 downwards.
AGGATATGTCTGCTGCTTCGAACTGCTCTGCCAGCGTCTGGGTCTTAGTCCTTGCGATCCTTATTCCTGGGGATAGTTAACTGTGTCGCGGCCAGATCCAGTTCTGGAAAATCAGCAGCAGGAACAAGGGTGGCAGCAGTGAAAGGACTCGTGAAGTCAGCTGAGAAGCAGCTCCAGCTGTAAATAAATTGTTTAATTAGCTGTTGGTTTTTTGTAATGATTGTATATTTCATTCTGGGTTATACCAATCGTGCTGGACTTGGCGGCCACCGTCTCCCGGGACTCCAAGGCCGGTGCCCTCTGTTGCCGATCGCTCTCCACGCTCTCCTCGTTGCTCTGCAGATACAGTGAGCTTATCTTGGCCACGCACTGCGGGAATAATTATTATAATTAGTGAAATTGTTATATTTCAAATTTATCCCCACTCTCACCTTTATCTTCATATCGCCGTGCTTGAAGTGGTAGGCCCTCACCCGGAACTCCAGACCCAGCCGGGCCATCTCCAGGCCATCGCGGTTCACCACCACCTTGTCGTACTGGCGCAGGTGCGTCTTCTGCACAGGCTCTCCATTGATAAGCCAGCTCAGGTGACAGACGGGCTTGGACGGCGACGAGGTGCAGTTCACGCGGACGGTATCTCCGATTTGGTAGCGCGGCTGTCCGCCGGTTATCTTCGGTCCGTGGTTGGGAGTCACTGTAAAGAAAAAAGAAATAATCACCTTAGAATGTATACCATTTTCGTACAATATATAAGTACAATAATAAGTTAATGTTGAATTATTTCCCCATTTTTACCCTCTTCAATAAACATTCTCTGTTAAAAATATTGTAAATTTTAAAAAATATATTCTAAATATTGTATTTTTTAAATAATTAGTAGTAATATTCTTCCTAGTTCTTCCCCTTTCCATATCTTTTCCCTTAGTTACTGCTGCAGTGCAGTGCAATGCGAGCTTTCAGTTTCCCATTTTCCCATTCTTTTTCAACAAAAGCTCTTGACGGTTTGCGACAGGAATGAAAAGCTCGGGACGCTTTTCCTACAGCTGCTTCCCTCGCAAATATTACTGGAACACACTTTGAAATAAATTTAAAATGAATTACATTATGTTTCACAGCTAAAAACATTGACATTCGAATATTTATAGATATATTTAATAATTTAAAATAGGATTAGCGAAGTATTCATGTTGCATTACACTCGAATGGAAAGGAAAATGTATTAATAGTAAATATTTAGATTTTCTATCTATGCATCTTTCAGTCTATCTAAAAGTGTCTAAGTAATCAAGATATTCCAGCTGAAAACAAAAAATAGCACCCATAGGAACGATTGGTTCCTGTAGACGTAACTCTACAATACTTCATTAGTTACTGAAAAAAATATAACCATAAATAATTTCATATCCTTTTCCCAATTTAGTTTTCTCTAAATATATTTCAAAAGTGCATGTTTTATTGCTTTCAAATGGCTTCGCAAACATTTCACATAGTCGCCATTCATAAGCCCCACAGTTATTAATATTTTGGCGCAATTAAATGCTGTTGCACTTCAATTAGACTTCCCCTGACTCCTCATACCTCCTTCCACCTCTAATATTACACCCTCGGCAACACCTTGATCTCCTCCCTGGCGAACCCCTCATTGGTAGTCTGGCCTGAGCTTAGTTATTTAATTTTAATGAGCCGGGGAAATTGAATATTTCCTAGACGAGAACTAGCTGCCACGTTCGGTGTCTTCCCCTCCAACTGCTGCCCCCCAGCCTTGGCCTTTTTATTATTTTATATACAGCACATCGCTTACTTGCCCCACTGCCCCATAAGTGAAATGGTAAAGATGAGGCGGGGAAAAAGGCAGTTTTCCTCCTGGAGGCTGGCCAAACATTCTGAAGATTTATGTGGAGATTTTCGCCAGAAATGCGATGCGGAGGTGGTGGCCAGGAATACAAGGAATTGGGGGGCGAAAGGACTCTCTTTTTGGGGCACATGAAATGCTTATTCAAAGTTTATTTGGCCATGTGGGTGAGCCTGTCCTGCAGGGTTTCCCCCACTTTTGTGTGGGTGTTTTTGTCTTCACACATGTAAGTGTATCTGTGGGTGTGTTTGTGTAAGTATGGGCAATTCACAGGGGTGGGGGGAGATGAGGTGAGGATCTGCCCAACGCCTTTGGGCCATATTTCCTAAACATAAATGAGTTAACATAACAATACATGGCCGGAATTAAAGCCGATGTCTAGACACTCTAAGAATATTAGTTTGGTATCTTCAAACGCGGGTCCTTAATTAAAAGTATATTACTACGTATATTTAGTTATTAGAAAATATTAAGAAGTTTCTTAAATATTTATATTTAAAAGATGAATATTTGAAGAATGCCTGTGACTTAAATAAAAGATAGCCAAGCCTAGTCTTCCTCAGCTACAAACTTTCTGCATTGTCTTCCACAGCGTCCTCTTGATTCTCCTCCATACAATCTGTCCATGCATGTACAGAAATAAAAACCAAGTCAAGTGGGAACAGGACCAGAATCAGGACTCCTCCCCGGGCGCTTCCCAGGTCCCCTTTTGTGCCTGCATTCTCCCTCCTCCTCTAAGTCGAGTGTTTTCCGTATGCATTAAAAATATTCTCTCATACCTAAACCGGCAAAAAAAAAAAACAGAAAATCGAGATGAGATATTTCCTTCCCCGTAACATACCCTGCTGCTGTACGTATGTGTGTGTGGCTGCCATAAAATAAAATTAATTTTTAATGGTTTTCAAAAAATTAATTTTCCTTAGAAGTCGCTGAGAGTTTTTGTTGGGTTTTTTGCTTTTGTTTTGTTGTGGCTTTTGGTCAGTTTGTATCTGGATTTAGTGAGGTCCAGTCCATACACTCAGAGAACACTATTACAAGGGCAAGGAAGGCTTAAGAAATTATTTTACTTAAGTTTTTTCTTTATTAATTTCAGTAACAGAATGGATTTTTAAATGGATCCCTGAGTTTTTAATCAATTAAATAATATGAGTATAAATGCAGGGATTCTGGAATATTTTTCTTGTGTGCCTAAGTCCTGGACAGGTTGCCCTTCTTCGGGGTTGAATTTCTCTTTTCCGTTTGCTTATTTGTAATTTATAAAGTAAAGTTTGACTTGGCTTTGGTGCTCCTCTCAGCCATGTAAACTTAATTTTCTCATGGAATTCAGTTTTTGGATGGCGGACCAGGCAGGGAGGGACACGGAGGCACAAGGGCCACTTAGAGCAATCACAAAATTCAACTTGGAGAAATGCATTTTTGATAAACGCATTTCACTTGGTTGCTATTATAACAACTTTATGTTTTCGTGAATTTTTTTGAACAATTTCACAAATAAAATCTTAATGCTTTCGTTACTCTTTTCTATTTAAAGCTCTAATATAAATATATTTAAGAAATATCTGAGTCAGAATTCTAACTTAATTTATTTACTATGCGTGACTTCAACGATTTCACAATTATTTTATAAGCTTTTGTATATAAAAATGTATTTCAGAAAAAATATACACATTTTTTAAATTTATTTGATTTGTGTTCTCTTAATTTCTTTTTTGATATATATTATATCTTTACGTTCTGTGTATTTTTATTTAACTGAGAAATAGAAAAGAAATTAATGTCAGGCAACATAAACTCTGAATTATCTATATTCCTTATTTATTACCCCAAAAAACCCTTACAGCTTAAAAATCTTCTTCTGGCTTATAGTATTTCAGACCTCGAGCCCGAGCTCACCTGTTTTATCAGGGGTTATGTTTGGATAATTGTTTCTATATATATATTTTGTGAGCATTTTTTAAGTCAACGCCATATTGTCGCACTTAAATTTTATTTTGTGGCATAAATCTACGGAGACAAAGCCAGCTGGAGAGAAGGAGTGCGACTGAAGAGGGACAAAAGGACACGTATGTATGTATGTCTGTATGAGTTGGCAATTTATTTCGGCCAGACTTAGCACGCAACGATAAAGGACACACAGTAAACGAGGAGAAAATATAGGGAAAAATCAGAGCAGATGGGGAGGAAATTGTGGGGCATGGGCGAAAAGCCGCAGGGTACAGGCCCTGCAATAAGCCGAAAACTAAAAGCTAAGAGGGAAATGGCCGAATGTCGAATGGCCACATGCTTCAAGTATACTTTCGGCATTTTCCCATGACTAAGCAGTTTCTATGGGCGAAGAGAGCGGAAAATAGAGGGGCTGGTGAATTTTGGGAGGGGTATACACACACACACACACACCTTTTGTGCAGTAGCCAGAAAATAAAAATAAGTAAAAAATGTCTGGAGCACTTCACAGCAACAACATGTAACAAGAATAGAAAAACAAAAATAACAGTAGTTACATCCAAGAGATACAAAAATCTGCATTTCAAGCTCGAAGGTAGAGATACCCTGTAAAACAGGGTATGAAAAAATAAGGCCTGAGAAATATTTGTAAGCATTTTATTTAAACCTTCCCAAGACAAAAAAAAATAATTATATTTTGAGTTTTAAAAATAAATAAATTACATAAATTCTTTAACTTTGAATTTAAAAATGGAAAGGTATGGAATGCTTAAATAATTATCCTTAAATAAATGTATTACGATTTAAATTAAACTATTTTAATAGAATAATTAAAATTTCTTATGCATTTAGAACTTCTTTCAAAAATATATGCAATGGATGTTCCAGCTAATGTACCCCCTATAATAAAGATAAAGAGTGAACTACCCGCAACGAGGACAACTACAGTGAGCACTGTAAGTGGGCGTCATTCCATGCTTTTTTTTCCGAGTCTCTCCTGCTCAGTTGGTGGTCTTCTTTTAATATGCTGCGGTATATTTTTTGTTACCTGTCAAACCTCCCCCTTTTCGCTTGAAGCGCACTTTGCAGCTTCTTCTTAGCAGGTGATAAGCCAGGTCAGGTGGTTGGGATTTTGGCAATGAGGGCTGGTTTTTTTTTCTTGTTGGTACATTGGGCCACACCACCCCTCTAGGCATTCACCTGGTCTATTTGCAGAAGAACTGTAGCCGACTTCACTCCAGAGAGTGGGTAAGTGTGGATTATGCACATGTTGAGCCTTCGTCGCTTAAGTGTTTCTCGGCTCTCGGCATCTTCTCTCTTTTTTTTTATAATTTTTCGTCTTTATCTTTGTCTAAAAAGTTTTAATAAACATTTACCGACATGATTTACACTTCGTTTTATATGAAATTTATTCAACTCAATTGCATATGCCTGTGGTGTTTGAAGACAGGAAAATGTTAATGGCTACAATAAAATTATGTAAAAGAGGCATTTGAACACAAAAGGGATAATGCCGAGGAGACTTAAAGTTGACAGAAGATTTCCCCAGACTTTTGTGTATTTCAATAGTATTTCATTAATGATTAAGATATAAGATAAATTATAAATAAATCAAAATGAAATAAAAGGGAACTAAATATACAAAAAATGGAGAGTGAATGGGTTTAAACAATACCTTCAAAGACATATTTTGTTTAAAACGAACCTATAAAAAGTATCCTATTAAAGATAAGCTATGGAAAATATATTAAGAGTAAAGAAAAGCTTCGGATTTTAATCATTTGTGGGGGAAATGATAATGTATTAAACTGTGGCAGTTTCTCTCAGCAATGAAACACTCCAGAAGTACTTCCAGTCGCCACTCGACTTTTACGTTTCACTTCCCGGTATCCTCCATGCCTCCTGCCTCCTGCCTCCTTTGCACTTCGCACTCCGTTTCATTTCCCCCATCGGCACTCGGTGACCCTTCGCCCCCCCTGACATTCCTCGTCTGTTATCTTTAATTTTGCATATGGCAACGATTTTTAATGCACGATACCGAGTCCTTGCCCATGCCGCGTGGATCCTCCGCACGAGCTGCGGCATGTTTGAGTTAAGACAACATTACAGTAACCGTTACTTCCGCGGCTCTTCCGTATCCTCATCTGCATTGAACTCTCCACTGTCCTATTGTGTGTGTTTATGTTTACAGAGAGAGAAAAATATGCTAACTAAAAATAAAAATTGTTATGCAGTTCTGTAATAAATGGGTATCTGACTTAGCCAAAGAGCTTTATGATTGAAATATGAATGAAAGACAGCATCCTTTCTTAAGCCAGAATAGAAAACTCAGAAAGAAACAAGCACTGAATATAATTTTATTTTTTAATCACATAAAAAATAAAGTTAGAAAAAGAACTATTTCTACATTTAAATTTACATAAATCAATGCTAACATATGAGTTCTTTCACTTACTAATATATTACTAATATACGGTAAATTTTTATAATAATTAGTGCATTTATTAATGCTTATGAATTTATTATTTCTATTATAAATCTATTGTATTCTTTGGCTTATTTCCAGTGCATCTGTTGCGTATCTCGCGTTGTTTTATAATTAATGAGCACGCAAGGCTCTCAACGCTTGGCACATGTCCTGTGCTCCACTCTCTTCACTCTGCCTCTCTCCCCTCCCTCCTTCTGCCTGCCCGATATTCTGGGTGTCTCTCTGGGTTCTCATCCTGGTCCTGAATTTATGGTTAAGTGCACTTTAAGGGACAAACACATATATAACTCACTTTTCCCGCTGAGTTTCTTCGTTCCTCGACCTATCTCTTTTTTTTTGTCTCCCCCTCGAAGGCACACATGCACAGACATATAATGTGATCGCTTATCGATTTTACAATATAAAAAAGCAATTGCCTGCATAAAGGACCAAGGCGAGGAGCCCTTACTTACATCAGCAGCTACCTCCCACTGGCAAAGAAAGTTAAATGTGATTTTTATGAGCTACGAGGGTGGGCTTGGCGGGGGAGGAGGCGTTCTGCCATAATATTTATTGTAGCTCCCTGGCCTGGTCACACTAATGAGCTGTAAATTATCCAAAGGAGGTCAAAGGCAAAGCGTTTTATTAAAGTTTAGCGCAGGCAAAAACAGGAGCTAACAAATAATTATGAACTTACATAATTAAAAAGCATTTCTGCAATATATAATACATGCCTCAATGTCTTGTCAGTATAGAAAAAAAACTCTGTCACAGCTCTGCTTAAAACATTTATTTTAATATAAACCATAATTTAAGCCCGCGAAAATCCCTTCCTCGGGGAATTTCTCGTCATCACAAATGTTGTCGCTGTCACTTTACGATCGCTAAATTAACATTGGCAACTGCCTTTGGGGACAGTCGGCTTTCACTGGAGCATATTTTATGGTTCACTTGCATTAGCAGAACGAGAAACCTCCCGCCAACCTCTTTCCCCGATGGTGCTGACACAGTTGTTGATGATTATGCTTCATCCTACTCAACTCTCTGTCTTGTTTTTTTCCGTATTTTCCCCCTTTATTTTGTGCGAGTTGCAATGCCCACAATGGGTAAAAATACAGTGAATACTCAGAAAGGCTTCAATATAATAAATAATAATTAATAAATAATATATATAAAATAAATTACAATTTTTAAAAGGGTATTCTTAATGATGTATAAAAATTGTATCTATTTTATATTCTATCTATTTTATATTGTCTCGAATTTCGGCGATGGAAGTAGCACCAAAAAAAAAAATTCTATTTAAGCGAATAAAACGTTCAATTTAAAAGCAATTTTAGCTTATGTTAATTTAAAGATAATTTTTATTTGGTACATTTCAAGCTATATTTTTACCTCTTACCCAATAAATTGTTGTATTTTCTAGCTGATTGGAAGTGAGCTTAAGAGTACTTAAGTACTTCTTACACATCACATAAATATAATTTTTTTTAATAAATAAACAAAGCTATAAAAACATTTCCCACAAAAATAAGTATATTTTCCTATATTTAATAAAAATAATAATTCTGTAAATAAAGAAACTTTTTTAACACAACTAAATAACATTCTATAGCCAGACCCCACTGTATCCTTTCTTTCCATCCTCCCCCACTCTCTTCATTCTTTCCACATTTTTTTCTGTTTTTCCTTTGCGACTTTGGTTCGAATATCGTTCAATTTGGCTGCCCAGACACATTGTTTAATATGCAAAACCATTTCCCATTTCCCCGGCATTCCGATGCGCCTTCGAAGAGGAGGGGGGGATGAGAGTGAGCTAAGGGAATGGCCAAAAGGAAAATCAGCATGAAATGTGCTTAGTGCGTGGGCGAGGGCGTGGCAGTGGCAGTCCTTCTGTGCGATGTCCTGCTCCTTGTTGCCATAAGTTAATGCAGGTTTCTGCCCTCGGGGCTGCGGCTGCCATTGATGATGCTGGTGGTTTCGGATCGGATCGGTGGTGCTTTCACAGCATGTCCCCAGGGGGATTCCCCCGCCTAGCGACGGCTGCCGCTGCTCCTGCACATATTGATAACCGTTTGATTCTTTTATGAGTTTATAAATTTCTGATTAACTTCAGGCGCAGTTGGATAACTTGATTGGGTTGCGTGAAAAGTTCCAGGAAATGTGATGTGCTAGGAGGTGGTGGGAAGTTCCTACTAGGAACCACCAACGAAAAACTAAGCTTAATTTTAAATTTAGTAAATTTCTTAAAGGAAATATAAGAACCTTTATCTTTAGTAAAAAAACCCACTTTAAATATTTTATAATAAAGTGAAAAAGTTATTTTTATCTTTAAGGAGTATTAAGTTCCTAATAGCCATGGCTTTTCCTCAGTGTATTCGTTATCCTTCACATACTATGTATGTATGTAAATGACAAAAAGAACGTTTTTTTTTTTCGCCCGTAAGCCAGCCTCCGCCAGATGGCGCCTTTGTCTTAGCCCAGTTTTTTACCACTTGAAAGTCGGACATGAAAACATAATTTTACTTCAAAATTGCAATGACAGTGGCAGCCAAGCCCCGCCCCACTGCCACCGCCCCCCAACCACGCCCCTTCACTGTACCCACATGTGCGCCTTTTGTTGGCGCTGCGCCGACTGCGGACTGCCGACAGCGACGTCGACTGCAAAAATTCCATTTCAATTGTTTGCTTAGATTATGCAGTTGTATTAAGAGCAGTGTGGAGGGGGAAAGAAACGAACGGGAGATGGGAACACTATACAGTCTAGGGTTGCCAAGGCGAAGCGCAAAGAAAGGCAGAAAAAATGCGAGAGAAATCCTTTAAAAAGCAGCGAACAAGAGGCAAGCTAGTGAGTTTACAAGGAGCCTGGGAGTTGAGACGACTCGACAATGCCATTTGCAACGCATTGCCATGTTGCATGAATTCCATTTACGGACTGCAACTGCGACTGAAACTGGAGAGCGGATAGCGAGGAGAATGGCGACCGGAGATTGGGGGACCGGAGTCAAGGGACCGGAGACCAGAGACCGGAGACCGGAGAGACCTCGGAGGCCAGGTGAAACACCTTCGCAGCCAGGTGCACTTTAAGTGGGGAAAGCCCGAGGATTTAGTTTCATTAAGATGATTAATGTGTTGTTGAGGGGATGAGATTAATGCAGGTTAGTTCTTAATGTAAAGATTTAATGTCTGATTACATTTAGGTACTAAGGAATATATCTATATCTTTAAAATTTTAAATTATATTCAAGTAGTGCAAATATAATTTATACGCACTGCAAATATAGTACAAATGAAATTAATATTGAGTTTTTATAATCCCTAGTATTCAGTGAAAGGCTTTAAAGTGATTCAAAGAATGGGAACATCTTTATGAATATTTAAGAATATTTAAAACTGTATTAAATATAACATTTATAACTCTGGCAGATAACGGTTAACCCTTTCACCTTCTCACTTTTTAAAGTGCTTAAATTAAAGCTCAAGCCGAACTCCCCTCTCAAAAGTCACCTCAGTTTTTGTGTCCAATTAAAGATATCTCCGGGTCTTGTCACTCTGCAAACACCCCTTAATATTCCATCCTGCATCTGCAAAGGGGGAGGAATCCTTGTACCGTCCATGTGCCATCAAAGACTCCTTGACAGGGAGCTGACAACCTGCATGCAATTTACATTCAGCAGCCTCAGATTTCAGATGCTTCGCATGCGTTTTTAAATGGTTTTTTCCCTCATTCTGGCTTTTCGGAAAACCCTCCCCCTCCCAGGTTGGTGACAGGAGTCTCCCTCTCTCTCTCTGGGTCCTCGGCAGTTTTCCTTCAACTTGCCGCCGCCGTCCATCCAGTTCGGCTGCCTTTTGACCCCCGCTCTTTATCCACTGCCAACAATTATGTTGCACATTCCGGATGCCCGAATACCCCGAGTTCCTGCAACTTCGCATGCCGCATCACTTGCCACTGTCATTCACAACATTGTTGGCTGCCCGGCACTATTAGCATTTTAATTAAATTTTCTGCTGTCGCCCGCTGTCCAAGTGCCTCACTTTGTTTTTTTTTTGTTGTTTTTTTTTTTCTTATTTTCCCCGATCTGGCCCGCTTTTCATCCGCCTTATGCCTTATGCTTAACTCACCCACAACGGTCATGGTCTCCGACTCGGATACGGTGTTGAATGCGGGCGCCTCGCCGGACACCTCGCACCGATACAGTCCGGAACTTTGGAGTGTTACGCGTCGCAGGAGAATCTGAGTGTCCGAGGAGTTACGCAGCTGCGGGGCAAATATGAAAGCAGAAAACAACTTGTAAGTATCGATTTAAGAATGTTTCTTGGAATTTATATGTGTAAGTATTTGTAAGACAGTTTTAAGAAGGAGATGGTGTATTTTTATAAGGAAAGATTACGTCTAGAATTGATTTTTGATAAGATTTTGATCTCCTTTTCTTCTGGAGCTCTTTTGTTATGATTCATAAAGATATTTAACACATTTAAGTAACTAATAAAGAATCTTAAATGGTTTAGTTTGCACTTAAAATTAAATACTAATAATGGGTGAACTTTTTCCAGTGCATTGGCCAGATAAATTGCCCAGAGATGAATCGACAGAAAATCAAATGCAATTAGAGTTGAAGATTTTTCTTTGGATGATTTTTAACATTCACAAATTCGCCGCAAAATGAAGATTGATGATGGGGCAAACCCAAAAGGCAGTTTATTATTAGTTTAGCCGCACCAGTCCGCCCACTCCGCCCACTCTTCTTCTTAAAAAAAAATGTAATTTTCTCAAGAACCCAGGATAAGAAATGCCTGAAAAAACGAAAACAAAAGTCATAAGGCAGGAAGCCGGAAGAGCGAAGAGAGCTCGAAACAAAACCAAACAAGCGAATGAAAATGAAATATCTAGAAACAATCGCACAGGAACCTGAATAAAAGATGCAAGATACGCATGTGAGGGAGGCGGAATGTTGTAAAAGTCACTCCAACAGTTTTCCTTTTTTGCGTTTTCCCTGGGCAACAATTGCAGTCAAGTCGAGTTCTTTAAGTTGCAGTTTTATTATCACACACACACACACACAGACAGCCACACACACACATGCAGCAGCAGAAAGTTTCATTTGATTCGAGCAAATTTTTATGAAAATTCTTTGCTTTCCCTCGCTTTATGCTTTCTCTCGGCCCCTTTCCCTTCGCCCCTGCTCCGGCGTAAACAATCACAAAAGTCACGTTCAACATTATTTTTGGTTTGCTGCTTGTTTTCTGTTGTCGTTGCCACAGTACACTCCCCCCCGCCCCAGCCCCCCTCAGGCCCACTGACTGTCCTTTACAATGACTGTGGACTGGCTTTTGTTTGTTGGCTTCTTGGCAGTACTTAAGCCGATTCTTCTCTAGCTGCGTTTTCGTCTTTTTGCCAATTCTTTCGGCACGCTCAACTTGTCAGCACCCCCTTGAAAATTTCCCCACTTTTGGGTGGTAAAAGGGGGGGGGGGGTGTTTGGGGGATGCTCTGCTTGCCCAAAAACCAAATCTAGCCACAATTCAAATTGCAGTCTCCCTTTATTGCTTTCTCGTTGCCGCCTTAACCCCCTGTTGGCTGGAACATGCGCGGCCATTTCGCCCATGACCGCAGATTGAAGTTGTTATTTGTAATTCCAAATTCGGTTTGGCCAAACGGAATCTGCGCTCTAACCTTGTTTATCTAGCCCTGATTGCAGGCAATGCAAGGGAGCCAAATTTTGAAAATAATAAAGAGGTTTCTTTAGAGTAGCGTCATTGCATTGACAATGTAAAACTATCTGTCAAGAAGGTTGTGGGGGAGAAACTTTAAGTTGTGGTCAACTATTCGCATAAAAAATTAATGTAAGGCCCTTTACAAAATAGTCAAGTGTGAAAACCCTTTTTCTTTATTTTTTAGCTAAGATACCTTTATGAAATATAATTTACCTGCTCAGTTTTGGACACCAGAAACATAAGTAATGCCCAATAGTTTTCAAGACTTACGCAATGGATATTAATAATTATATCCCCACCAAGTCCCTCAATTATATAGAGTAATTTCCTAGTTTACTGCCAGTCCGGAAAGCTCTTATGGAAATTTCTAGCACTTTATCATGCTTTTCCCAGCCAGCGCTCACACTAACATCCCCCTCCCTTTCACTCTCTCTTTTGTTCTAATCATTTCCCTCCACTCAACTCGGCCTTCAACCCTTTTCGAAATGGCAAAGACCAAAGCAGACATTGAAACCAAACGAAAATTATGCCGCATTACGCATTATACTTCCACTGAAGGACTTCCCTTTAGCCGACGCTTTTCCCTTCTCTCCTATTTCCCCAAACACATAATTTTTCCTTTGCTTTTCTCGCTTTTTCCCCTTTCCAGCCGCTTGGCCACACGCACACAGGCCATAAAATACGCTGGCACATTGCTCATACGCCACGTTAGCCCCGACAATTGACGGGATTTACTTTGCCAAGCACGGAGAGAAATAAGAAGGATGTTTGCCTCAACATGTAGTAATTCAGAGTGAAAGGTTAGGATATAAACTTAAGTTCTTGCGGGCTTACATGGGAAATTATTTTAAAAATTAATGGAATCAAATATTCGACTTAAGCAAGGATTTTATTTATATTACTTATCCTATCAGCACAGCCTCTCTTTCCACTGTGTATTCGCGGACCTTCCTTAGACTCGCTTTGCTTTGACTGGCCATCCAACAAAGTAGACGCACTTAAGTGCTTTTGGCAAATTATTATTATGAGAACGGCTTGAAGTGCAGAGAGGGCTGCGCAGGGGATATCAACTTTGTCTGGGGATATTGACAGCTTTAAGTGATTTCCGTTAACCTTTTCAATCGCCCAGCAAGCAGACCAACACGTGACCTTAGCTAAGCCAGCAGAGTGGAGAGGAGCGGTGCAAATAGCTGGGGGCTTGGTGGTGCAAAAACAACCCACACAGACACACATTTTTATGGGCAACAAAGGAAGGTTACATCCACATTAAATTAAAGTTAAATGGCAAAACTACGTGGCAGCAATTTTCATTCCAGCGACGACGTAATCAGCAACAAGCTGAGGAGGGGAAAGCGAGGAGCGAAAATAGGGGCGGAGAAAAGGCGCGGAGAAGCTCTAAGGGTTGCCTTCTCCATGGCGGCAATTACATGTTTTAAAATAATCATTATGATCGGGGTCGTAACACTAAATCCTAAGGAACCACCTCCCAGAGCAACCCTGAAATCAGTACCGTAAATTGTAATAAAATTTTAAATTAAATTTTTCCACTTCCTCGTTTGGGTTTTTTCTTTTTTGAGTAAGCAACACCTGTTGCTGTGTTTACTGAACACTGCAAAAAAAAAATTTAACGCCTTCAATTTTAAATAAAAATTGAATAACAACAAGAGCTCCTTTCAGTCTGCCTCCCCTAATAGAAACTATTAAATATTCTATTCACTTTAAGGTAAAATACATTAAATTTAATATTGGTTTCAGTGCACTTACATCGATGTTGACTCCAGGAAGAGGGAACGCCTGTCCGGGGGGCTTATCACGCGGCACATAGCGGTAGATCTCGTGGCCATCCTTATACCATTTCACCGAGTACAAGGACTCCCCGTCGAGGGCGTAACGACAGCCCAGAGTGGCGCTCTTCAGGCGCATTATGTGATTGGGTATCTTCACCTCGGTCATTGTCAGCGAGCTGGTAATGTCTGCAATTAGCGGGTAAAAGAGCATTGGGTAGAGGGATGTTATTGTGGCGAAATTATTTTTAATGGATGGCATTCCCCTTTGGCAATGCCATTCCCACATCAACGGCAGTCCAACTTATCCCCTTTAGTTCTTATGCGCTAACCCACATTCATATTTCAACGGTTATGATTCCAGTTGACCATATCTTCCCTCTAAACCGGCGGCCAGAAAGCAAACACAAAAAACCTCTTGCGGCCCCTGTCACATGAATTTTGACTTGTCCTGCAGGACTGGGGCTCTTAGATCCTGGCAAATCCAGTGCACGTCACTGCAGTCCACAATTCACGTGCAAGGCTGAACAAAAATATGGCCGCAAAAAACTCAACATTTTGCGAAAAAAGATAACAAGCGGAAGGGAAGAGTGGGGAATGGTAAATACCCTGCTTTCATGAATTTTAAAAATATATATAAGGATAAATATACAGCAATAGGAAAAGTATAGTATTGTATTAATTATATCTTAAGTATGCATATTGTTCAAAATATTTTTTACTAAATTCGCATTAGGTTGCCAGATGAACAGTACTTAAAATAATTCCTTAAATAGTATATTGTAGTTACTTTTAATTCATTTTTAATAGAGTTTAAAAGTATATAATGGCTTTATTTTTAATACCACCATCTACGTTCATCAAATAACCAATTCAGCCTTCGAAAGTGTATCAAAGCCGAACTGAGCTGAAAGCTTTTAAATCACAAACAGCGAGACCCGCGCAAATATCCCCCTTATTTGCCTTTCGCGACATTTTGGCGGGTTTTCGGTCAGTCCCGGGAGACTAACGGTACCAGTAACAGGACCCGCAACAGAAGCCGTTGTATTTGCAGTGGTGTGGGTGGCGATACACCCACTTATTTAATATACCGCTACACTTTTCATTTTTCCAAACGTCAAACGTGAAAAACTGAGTTCGTTTCTGTGGGGAAAAAAAAACAAAAAAACAAATACTCACGCACACTACCGCAGACACACACACACACATACACACACAGAGCAAGCCAGACGCATATGCATGTGTGTGGTGTAACGTGCAGCGCCGCCATTGAATTTATCACATTCACATGCAAATTGCGCCAAACGACCTTATTATGCAAATTGCCAACTGCAAATGGAGAACGAAATTGATTTTCCTGCATTTGCGAATAAGGAAGGCGAAAGGAAGCCAAAGGAAAAGGGACTCATGCACAAGGAACTAGTGGGCACAGTGGTTACCTGATAAGCAAAATGAATTACAACACGGAAATGTGTAACTTACACGATCAGTCAAATTGGCGAATATAAGAGCAGTAAATGCGAATTTAAGAGGGCTCAAATGGGAATGTTTAGAGCAGGGAGATTGAGCTCATTTTCTCGATTAGAAAATGATATGTTTCTTTGGTTGCTTTGGGTTATTTCAATTATGAATTAATTAGTCAAGAAATATTAATATAGTTTTGGAAAAATTATATTTTCTTTCAGTATATACTTAATATTATATTATGTGTATTCACAGCTTATCACAACACTCAGCATACTTTTCTAGATCGCAATATTTATTAGACTTTGTATTTATTTGTTTTTAAGTATCAAGATGAACTATATTTTACATTACTTTAAAAGATTTTGTAGTAACCAATGTGCCATATTGCCCTTATATGACTATCTTCTTTCCTTTACCTTTATCCTGGAACACCAGGGAAAAACAGACTGGGAGGTGCAATGGGAGGATCTGCTGTTGTCTATAGCATCGTTCAACAGTTTTGCGACATTCGGCAAGCCACATTTATATGACAACTAGCTGAGGATAAGGCAGAGACCCACACCTTAAGTGGTGCTAAAAAAATAGACAGAGACCGAAAGAGAGAGTGAGAGAGGGAGAGAGGGAGAGAGTTTGTGTGTGGTTTATACAGCGACAAATGGCGAATATATTGAGCTGTCACAGGACCCACTCAAAAACCCAAGCCGGAGGTTATGCAGACACACAGAAACAGGCACAGTGACACAGTGGCATCTGTAATATTGAACAATGTGCACACAAATCGGTGGTCGGTCATACTCAGAGAAATTTCCCCTATATTCTTTTTCAATTTCAAGCTTTAAAATGCTTTAAAAAAAAAACTGGGATTATTGATTAAAGCAGTGCATACAAGTAATAAATAAATAAAATATTCCGGCTAACTAGGCGTATGTGTAATATTTTAAAACATAATATTAAGTATACGCCTTTGAAATATAACTTTAATTTGAATCTCATTCTCTCAGTGTATAATCCTGTGACAAAATGGGATAGAGGCAGGGAGAGTGGGGAAAAGAAGTGGAAAATCGCAATCGGAATCAGAATCGCAGTCGCGCCTTCAATAAAAAATACGTTGAATGCTTTCAGCGTGTTTGTTGCCACGTGTGTTTGTATTCCTGTGTGTGTGTCCCTCTGTATATGTGTGTGTTGTGTGTGTGTGTTTTGGTGGCAGACAATTGGCATAAAAAGAAGAAGCGACGGCGTTGGCAACCACAAAATGAGTTAGTTGTTTGCCTTTTTGCTGCCCCACACACACACACATACACACACAACAGAATCACAAAGAAATATACACATGCAGTCCCCTATTTGGGCTCGAATATTTTATAGCCCCAAATGCGAAACGGCAACAACAACAACAACAAAAGTCATGCATTATAAATTCATTTCCGTGTCGGCATATTTTTGTTAACCGAGCAGAAGAAAAAGGCATATAAATGGAGTGGATGACGTCATAAAATGTGCTAATAAGCTATGGATTTGTGCCACACGGCGAGGTGAGGTGCAACCCAGAAGAAGCAAGTCGTATAAATTTTACAGTTTTTGTATATTTTACAAAACCAGCACTTGCGATTTTAACGATGGAAATATGATACACAGAAATATTTGTATTTGTTTCTAGAAATACATTCAAAACATATACGTCTCTATAACATATACTTTTGTGATAAATTAAAGACTAAATAAACTGTTCGGTTTTAGTTTTCGGGTTTCCTTTGATTTAACTTTAAAATACTTATATATTTTATTTGTAAATATATACAAGTTAAAATCAGGGTATCCAACCGGTACCATGACCGTTATTTTTAACCGGTATAACCGAATCGAAACCGAAACCG
>JAEIIU010052513.1:0-10686 GCA_018874675.1 Drosophila baimaii | reverse complement strand
GACTCACCTGATCCTTGTCGCCGCCCGGGTTCATGCCAATCAGTATGGAGGCGAACTTCTTGCCAAAGCCACCCAGGAAACTGGTGGCCGGCTTAATGGTCTTATGATGCAGTGTGTAGCGTCCATTGGTGAGGCCCACCTTGAGGAAGACCAGGTTACATGTAGAGGTCACCGCCAAGTAGCCATGCTGTGTGGGCAGATTGAGCAATTGGACAAACTCCTGGCCTGTCAAGATCGAGAGATCCACAGAGTTGCCATCATGGGCGATGGACGACCAGTACCGCACATCTCCAGTGGCGGATACGGATATGCAGGATGCCATTTGCTGACCAGTAGTGTGAAAAACGCTTATCAAATCGCTCTTGTGTCCCAGGTCGCTGTAGGGCAGGGTCAGCTCGCGGCTCTGGGCCATACCCCCCGTCCGTCTTGGGGTCTTGGCAGAGCGTGGTGGCGAGTTTGACTTGGTCGGGTCTTTGTACTGCCAGATAAGGAGACGCCGGCCTTGGACAACCTTAAAGTATGCGAAGCGGAGGCTGTAGTTTGTAGCTCCGATCAAGGTTCAATGCTCTTACCCAAGCCCAACCATTTTGGGCCACTTTCGCAGTGATTGTAGCGGCTCCGGAGCCGGGAAAGGTCAGGGCCTCGTTCACCGCCACGGGCAAGGGGCAGCCGAAGCTCTCCACCACATTGTAGTCGGAGCGTATGCCCGGAATGGACTGCGTGGAGCGCACTGACAGGCAGAGACGGCTGCAGAGTAAGAGATTAATGTGCTGTTCATATGGACTTGGAAGCACCCTTCATACCTGTTACTCAGGGCGGTCTTCTTGAGGCTTCCGTGCAGTTGAGTGCCGCTGGCGTTGCCGCCAAAAAAGGATTTGTGCGTGCTGTCCGCTGCAACTGGCGACATTCCGTAAATCCGAGGGCCCGGAGACGACTCGCGCGATGCGCCATACAGATGCTTCTGCAAGTTCCTGTCCATTTTAAATATAGTTACCGGGAATTACTTATAAACAAATTTGTTGGGGACACAAAACAATTTCGCCGGCATATGGTCTAGTCGATAACAGTGACCGCGGTAAATGTGGTTATCGATTGTGCAGGATTTTTAAAAATATCACTTCCTCGTTGTTATCGATGTGGCAGTGACTTCGATAAATTGTCACCTCTGGCCTAGAGAAAAACAATTGAGATAACTACTAATTACGTATGAGCTTGGCCTTTCTTTAATATTTAATCTTTAAAAACAAACAAATTTGCCTTATTAACTAGCCTAGTTTGCTAGTATTATCAATGCTGTATTTACCGTTAATTTGAATTGCTATAGCCACCTATCGCCCGTCTCTATTAAAAGCCCTAGGTGCCATCTCTAAGCCTAATCGTTTGAGAATTTCGTAGATTTTCGTAAACAAAACGACAAATCTCCGGATAGATGGCCACCTGGACACAAAATGAGCCGACAGGTGTCACCAAGCGCAGGCGTTGGAATCTGGAAGGTAAAGCCGAAGGCCAAGAGCTGTAAAAAAAGTAAAATCATGGAAAACTTGTACCTAGCAGATCGCGCCTCGCTTAACAAACTGAAGCATCACATTGCCGAGGAGGGCTGTCCACAGGTGCAGTACGATCTGGCCAAGGAGCTGCTGGAAAATGCCATTGGTGAGTGGGAGGGGCTTCTGTAAGCCAACGGGGTAACAAAGTACTTATTGACCCTTGCAGAACCAAATCTTGCCAAGGGCAATCAGAACCAGAAGGCCGTCAACTGGCTGGTGAGTGCTGCTCATAATGGACACGAGGATGCGGCCAAGCTGCTCCGCCAGTGCTACGACGAGGGCAGTGGTATCACCGCAGAGAATGCGGACGAGGTGCGTCGCTGCCTGGCCATGACGCCGGGCGAGCGGGCGGCGAGAAAAGCAGCCCGGGAGCTCTTTGCCTGCCTGTCAAATGGCAACGAGCACATCACGCCCAAGCAACTGGAACGCAAGATGCGGCGCATCTATAACCTGCAGCGTAAGCGCCGTCGGCGCGACGATGATCGCTCCTCGTCCAGTAGCGAAGGAGAGCTGGAGCAGGAGCAAGAGTGCGAGCCCCTCGAAGACACCCCAACCATTGGACTGGCCAATGTGGAGCGGCGTCGCTTCATCACCGAAGCCAACCTGGTGTCGGCTGCCTCGAACTACAGTGCCGGCCAGATGCCGAGCGTGAACGAGGCCCTCACACTGTCCGTGCCGGATCCGAGGAGCCTGGACCATGTGCCCTGCTTCTATCGTATGATCTTTCACCCGCTTATCTTCTTCACCCTCTTCTACCACCGCCTGCTCAACCTGATCGTGTCCATACCCGTCGTTATCCCGCTGAGCGTGCGCTGCAGTGTGCTCGTGGCGCTCTCCTGGTGGAGCACCCGCCACATGCTGCCCCTGGTCAGCTACTACCTCAGCCTGAGCGTCATGATCTGGGCCACCTGTAAGATGCTGAAGACCAAGCAGCAGTTCGTGGATTTCCGGATCTGGTCGGGGCTGTTCCTCAGCTACGGGGACAACAACATCGAGGCGGACATCTCGGAGCAGAGGTTCCTGCGCAACAACATGAAGCCGTACCTGTACTACTTCTGTGCCTTCATCTGCAACCTGATCGTGTATCCGCTGGTGACCGACGCCTGGCTGCCGCACTCGGAACTGACCATTGTCTCCGGCGCCCTGACCTTCCTCACCATGGGCGTCTCCATGTACGCGTCGTCCCACCTGTTTCCCGACTGGCTGGTGATTGTCTCCTTTGCGGTTAATGTGCTGGCCAAGTATCCCTACGAAATGGACGAGGTGGTCTCTTCCCGCTGGCGCTTCCTTGACCTGCGCGTGCCCACCTTCTCCTCCTTCGTCATCGGGAATGGTATTGAGTTTTGCCTGAATTGCCGCACCGCCCTGTACCTCTTCATTCCGTTGCTGCTGGTGATGATGGCCAAGCGATCCCGCTGGCATGGCGTCTACACATACCTCATCCCGCACTGTGTCACGCTCAGCTGGCTGCAGGTGTGCATTGCCACCTCGCAGAGTGCCACCATGTTTGGAGTGGTGCGGGCGGCACTGGGCCTGGCCGGGATCGTCCTGTTCCTGCCGCTCTTTGGGATTGTGGCGCTGCTGGTGCCCGTCTTTATGGCCATCGATAGCTTGGGCCTGGCCAGCGAACAGCTGCGCTGGGGCAGCACAGCGCTCGCCTGCGGCCTGGTGGTGGTGCTATCCTGCGTCCTGGCCCTCAATCGAGCCACCCAGAAGTACATAACGATGCTACAGGTGAGTGGTACCCTTTCTTCCTGTCTTTCTAACCTTACCTTCCTTTTCTTCACCTGCTCTTCCAGATTATTATGGCTATAACCACTGCCTGCTTGCTGGTCTTCCCCTACATGACTTCCAGCTTCAAGGACACGCCCCGCTTCAATGCCATGCCCCGAATGGGACTGAACCCTCTCTCCGAGGCGGACACGCTGCAGTGGGATCGCTTCCATGCGCTGTGCGCCCAGCCGGTTCAGGAGCAGCCGAACAAGATCAAGGCCCAGCTGCGTTGCTCCCACCTAAACGGGATGCCCGTCACCTGGGAGGGCAGCATCGCCAAGGTGGAGATCTCGAGGGTGTCCAACCTGCTGGAGGATGTGATTGCCAACTACCTGCCCGTGTGGCTGGGCCGGCTGCTGCGATGCGTGCACGGCGAGAATATCTCGCAGCACTTCAAGTGCGACCCGAAGTTGGACTCCCAGTGCGAGGAGTGGCGCAGCGTGATCAAGACGCTGAAGGCGCAAAGCGGCAGCTGCACGTTGCAGCGCTGGAATCGCTACGAGTACGAGCTGATGGTCAAAGTGGGCACCGGCAAGAGCAGTCGCCTGCTGGGCCGTTCCACCTCCACCGCTGTGATCCTGCGGGCTCACCATGACTTTGGGAACTTCACCCGTCGCCTGAACGAGGGCGATGTTGTGCGATTCTACGGAACGCTGTATAATTCGCGACTTCTAGCGGACAGGGTGCAGGTGCAGCTGAAGACCATCGAGTGTGTGGACTGCCATTCGCCCAATCTGGGCACAGCGAGCATCGAACGGGCCATAGCCTCCTCGCCGATGGACGCCCGCCTCCAGGATCTGATGAGGGGCATTAAGTATTTGTTAAATGCATTGTTAAATCCTTTAATTACATTTAAGTAAGCCCAAGACATTAAAAAAAAGGCCAAGGATAGCGAGTGGCCAAACAATATTTATTATTGTTTATTGAATCCAGGTGGTAATTATTCATTCATTCGGAAGGCAAAGATCCCTTAAAGGCTTAAGGAGTTTCTTTATATTTTTACTACATTTATTTATATTGAATCCGTGGATTCACGGTTTTCCCAGATATCCCCAACAGTAGCATTAATCGATGAAAATGTAGTTACAATTATCTTTTCCCATAATATCTAAGGTGTTCCGCCGACATTTCAGGCGCTTCTGTTGATTTGCTTTCGATTTCGATTTCTTGGTCTTCCTGGTGAGATCATTTAGATCCGGCATCTTGGGGACATCTGAAGGCGAAGCCTCCTCCTCCTCCTCCGCTTGCTTGGAGAAATCCAGGAAGTTGAAACGTTCTGCATACTTGCTGGCCCAAGCAGTCTCGCCAAACCGATTTGCTTCATCTATCTCCAAAGAACGATGCAGGTCACTGGCATCGGGGCTGAACTCTGAAGAGTTAATCAGGAACTGGACACCGTCCAGCAATAGCTTCCGATGGCTTACATTATCCACACCCATCATGACGAGATCGGATGAAACGATGAGCTTGCAGCGGGCAATAGAGTCGTAGCCGTGCAACATAAAGTTGTCCATATACTGTTCCATCGTCAGCAGCACTAGCCAATCGCGTACAGCTTGTCTACACATTCTTGTTTTCTTCTTGTTTTTTTTTTTTAATTGCGAAAACTCGTCCTTGAAAGTCCCCGGAAAGTGCAAACGGAATTCTTCAATTTTCAGCCGATAAACTTTTATGACATATTGTCGCGCGCCATTAGTGTCATCACTAACTCGGTAAATACAAATATAAATATATCGAATAGATTTAATATTCATTAAAATTCAATTATGAACAACAATGTACATTTTCTGTATTTAAAATACAAGGAAAAAACCATATAGTTAATATTACTTAAAAGTTTAACTATTTTTAGCCATTTTTATTATTGAATTTGACTGCTAATTTGCAACAAGCTGGCAACGCTTGACGCCTCTCTTCCAATAGAGCTGTCAGCGATGTCTTGACCAGTGCTGCCAGAATTTTTGAGGGCAGAAATTTCTAGATTTGCGGGAAAATATTACTTAAATTATTTTAAAAGCTCTACAAATCACAACTGCCTGGAATACCCCTTGTTTTCCTTTAACCTCTGCTATCAATTAAAACATTGATCAAAACAAGCTATCAGCTAGCTCTTAAAATGGTTAGATTCAGCTACAAAATCGCTAAAGCGCCAGAACTAGTATCTGCAGCTCTATGGCAAAGTATTTAAGGCCAGAGGCGCTCGGTTTTTGGGAACACACGCGATTCACCCACCTGAGAGAGGCCTCCGCTTATCGCCCGCACTCACACAACCCACATCGCCAGCAGCGCCAACCATTAGCGACCAGCCAGAGGAGGCAGACGAAGAGCGTAGCAGATACCAAAAAAGGAAAACAGTGTCATCATGATTCCGACAATAACGAAGAAGTACCAGAATGTGGTGATTAGCACGGGCAACATCATCAACACGGAGCTGGGCCAGCGCAAGTCCAACGAGGAGCTGTACGACGGCCTGCAAATAACGCTCCACAGCGACCCCAATGCGGAGCGCGTGGTGGCGGAGGTGCAGATCGACGAGCAGCACGGCCGGGTGCAGCGGGCCACCCAGGAGCTGAACAGCCGCCTGACCGAGAACGGCCGCAATGAGATCAGCATCGGCGCCAAGATATTCCTCAACCGGAACTCCACGGATTACGTCGAGCAGGCAGTTGAGGCGCTGCTCAACATACTCAACGTTACGCACGTGGACAACGTGGTGCTGGCCTACCACCCGAACGCCAGTGCGACGGTTGCCAGCGCAACGCCAGTGGCCACAACAGGACCGGCCAAGTCGCCCTGCTCTGAGGGCACCTCTGCACCGGCAAGTGCCAGCAACTGGAGCCTGCGGAACGGACCCGAGGGAGTGGTGGAGCTCAAGGATCTCTATCAGACCCTGGAGCGGTACGCACTCAAGCAAAAGATCACCCAGCTGGGCATCGCCGATCTGGATGCAGCGACGCTGGAGACGCTTCACAAAACCGCCCAGGTTGCGCCAACGATTGCCCAGGTGAATCTGTCCACCTGCTGCGTGGTGCCGCCGGAGCTGCAGGAGTTCTGCGCCGCCCACGACATCCAGCTGAACACGCACAGTGACCCGGAGCTGCTGCTGCCCGAGGAACAGTTCTCTGGACTGGCGCCCGGCTACACAATCGACTGGTCGCTCCGCTACCAGGTGCATGTCCGATGCCGCGGCGTGCTCACCGCCAAGGGCTACATTGTGGGCGCCTCGCGGTCCAGCGCTTAGGATTAATCCCGATCAGATGCTAGATTATAGTTTTTATGTTTGTATGTATGTGTATGCTCGTATGCTGTGTGTAGTGGTGTACTTATTGTTTGTTATACAAAACCCCGATGATACGGATTCGGAGCCGATCGATTGATTTTATTGTAAACGATTTTCAAAACCTATTCTGAACATAAAACGTTTTAAAAACGGCAATTTGCTACTTTGTATTCTGTATTCTGTACTCTGTGTCACTGCTGGCGGCTCCCAGCGGGGGTCAGGGCACGGATCGAGCACGGACCGGTTTGGCACGCTCGCCCGCAAATTAAGTATACGTCCAGTTGGTGTAATTTATATGCTGTGGCCGCCGACAATTGCACTCGGCTTGGGGCCGTGCTCTTGGCGATTTCCTTCCTTGTCGGGGCTTGTTATTTTCTCTGGCTAATCGCAGTCTATAGGGCCTCCACTTCTGGTGGACTCAAATCTAATTAAAGGCAGACAGAAGCGTCTCGCCCGGCGACCCATTCAGATCACGTGGCTGACCCCCGCTCCGTTCGCTTGCTTTTCAATACGACAAAAAAAAAATAATATAAAGGAAATACAAATACAAAAAAACCCCTCAGCCGATTAGAATATATTGTATAGAGTGGCAGATATTTTAAATATATAACTGCTGATTGAGATGGTATCAGCCCGGGGCTAGGTGCAACCACCAACGGTCATAAATCCAACACTAATAATAAATGGAAAATGTTAAACACAAAAAAATGTGAGTCTGACGGATGAAACTAATCAGTTGGCTTAATTTACAAGGGCCGTATACAGCTGGAGTGAGTCAAGATTGGAGATTGGGAGGAGCGTGGAGTGTGGAGTACGGAGACCCTGTAAGTGGGCCACTTAATTGACAGCTGGACAGCGTGGAGGAGAAGGCGGAGGAGGAATGGTTTATTAATGAGCGCGGCGAAGAAACTTGGCCGAACGTGTAATTTAGGGCCAAAGTTCAAGGACCATGTGGCCGGTGTTCTAATGTGTGTATCTTAGTAAAAGTACTCGAAAAAACCCATATAAATAGATATGTGTTGGAATGGAAATACAAACAATAAGCACACTTATCGCTCTGGCTCTCCCACTAGAATGACTTGTATGTTTCTGAAATCCCCAACAGAACGAGGAACGAGAGCGGGAGAGAGTGTAGAGTGTGTAGAGATAGCTGGCACTGCTGCTGACTCAATACAACAACTCGTTTGCCGATCTTTACAGCTCCGGGCTCGTTTCGTCATCAAATTGTTGTCCATACATGGTGACGCATCGGCCTCCAAGCTACCCAACGGACAGCGGCAACATGTTGCTCCATACGTGCTGGCAACAAGTGGAGAGAAGCCTCTGGAACATAATCAAGACCCCCCCTCGAGCACTGGGCCCAAGTGGAATCTGGTGAAATGTTATGGCCATAAGACGGGCGTAATCAGCTCGCTATCAGTATTCGTTATTTTTGCCATTTTGTAAGGCAAAACCGCATCCAAGTGCAGTTGCTTGATAAGCGCACCACACAGGGCGTATACGTAACCGGTCGGCTATAAACCATATCTATTATAGGAAGGGAGAGCCGCTGCCGCCGCCGTCGCTGCTGCTCATTCATCATTATGTTCCGGCTGAGCTGAGCTGGAATGATTCTGCACTTTCGGCTGAACACCATTAGACAGGGTATCCGGATTCCAGAACTTTCCAGAGACCACCCACCCACCCACACCCACTCATGCAAAACAAGCGGCTGTGATTACACCATAACAATTGTTGAGTCTTTATTAAGTTAATTGAATATTCTTTGAATGCTCTTCGTACTCACATTATCCTTACCAAAGCTAGTTGCCCTCATGTTTCGCACCTTTTCTCTTGGTTTCTCCTGCTGTTTTTTTTTTTTAGCTTTAATGGTGTATCCTCGTACAGGTATATGTTTACACAGGGAGTCGATAATATGAATGTACTGACACTGATAAGTTTCAACTTGTTCTCTATTATATCTAATTACAGGAATTGTCTGCGTTGATGTGTTTTTCATGTTCATATTTCATCCCTATGCGGAAATACTATAACATTTATCGTACAATGCTTGGCGGTTGGTTACATTTACATTTCGCTCTCGGCATTTTTTGCATTTGTATTTGCTTCGTAGGCCATTAACAATTAGCTACAATTAGATTGCATCGTAAAAACTAATCTCACTTGGATCGCTCAATTCAAAATAATACTCTGTATAATTTCGCTCCATTCGAATTCGAAAACCAAACGCTCTTTGCTGGGGACGGACGCTGTGTCTGACAATTGAAATCGCTTTTAATTGGCATTCCGAATTAACAACAAACTGAAACTGGCCACTCGTACACTACTCAGCTTGGAACTTGTTTACATTCGTTGTTCGTTCGACCATTCCATTCCATTTCGGGGACCATTATCATTCGGAATCGAGGCATTTGGGTGGCGGTGGCTATATAATTTTGAAACCGGGGCTGTTGTGGCGGTGGCATGAACGCAAGGAGGGAGGGATCTGGCATCCTGGAATTAGGGGAGGGAAGGGAATCTTTGTGGTCAAGCCTTAGCCTCGTTCGTTGCTGTTGCATGGAGCCCTAGGACTGGTAAACCATAGAGTAAAAATGTATAAAAATCGTCGTTCGTCGTTCGCCATCTCAAAAAACAAGAGAAAACGTACAAAAATCGTTTGTTTGTTGGTCGTAGACATCTTAAATAGTTCGATATCTGTGTTATGGACTCGTGTGTTGCACATTCTTTTAAAGTAAGTGTTCTCGTCTAGTTGCTCATAAGATTCCAAAAATGTTTACACATTCCACGACCTGCCTGCCTGCCTGCCTAAACATACATTCTAAATTCGACGGAAATAAATTATCTTTTGGGACAATGAGCTTGACAATGAAACAGTTTCTTTGCCTACGGTTGGTTCACAACAAATACATGTAGGTTTATCTCCGAATAGTTTCCTCTAGATTACTTATTGTACGTCCTATTGAGAGAATATAGAGAGTAGAGTAGTTATTTATAGACACATACGGCTTTGCACATTAAGATAGCCACGTTAATAGAGTCGAATCGTTTCTAAGTGGGTCAACGGTTGAGTAGGTTGTTTGGAAATGGGAACAGGATTACTACATATGTATTCTTATATCGAAGCTCATCGAGCTTCCACAACTGCATGGGGTGGAGTAGATAAGGTCCGGGCAAAGACGCTGGAATTACTAAGATGAGTAACGACCATGCATTTGAATTGCCATAAGCAAGTAATTTTACGGTTTCTGACATAAATCACGTTCTCTCCGTTTTCACAAAGTTTAGAGCGTAATAATCTAAAAATAGAACGCGCTTGCACGTGCATACAGATTTAGAATGCGTGAAAATACGTAAGAATACACACATAAACCTACAAGAGAGCGACGGCCTCTAGAGCGCTCTCTCTCTGTCTCTATGGCAACAAAACCTGTACCCAGCGCTCAGTACAGCACGAAAAATGTGAAAATAAATTGCATGGCGTGCGGCATCTTAGTAAATAAAGCATCTTGTGTCCCGTGACTTGGAGTTCTCTTTTTTGCTACAATTTAATAAATACAAACATTTGAATTTCAATTTTGCAGTTGCCCATTTACTTGTTGTTCTTGTGCCAATCAATATATAATATATTTTTAAAAAATATTTCCCGTTTTCGTTATCATTTTCTTGTGGTGATTTCTCGTTTTTTGTTTTTCTTTTTTGTTTACATACTAAGCAATTGATTACAGCTAAAGTATTTGTTAAATCCAATGGAATTGCAATTTGCCAAGAACACACAACACATCAAGACATCAAGAGTGACACTTAAAATGCATATTGACATCTGTTCTTTGTCGATTTGGTTTTGGTTTCGTGTTCCGTGTTCCGTGTTTACCGATTTGTAACATTTAGATCAAAAATAGTGCCCCTAAAAATGCCACAAAAATACAATCAAAACATTTGTTTACTAAACTACAAATATACATACAATAAAATACATTGATGCACGCATAATATTTATATAACATACATACTACTTATGTACGGGTGTAACCTTCGTCTCTTTACTCTAGAACAACTGTTGTAGCTTAGTCTGATTGGTGTGTGTGT
>JAEIIU010052500.1:0-83328 GCA_018874675.1 Drosophila baimaii | reverse complement strand
ATAATAAGTAACAAATTATCTGCAAGGGTATATAAACTTCGGCTACGCCCGAAGTTAGATTTTCTTACTTGTTTTAATCCCAATTCGTGTTCAGAATGTGAAAGGGTTTCATTCATTTTGTAATTAACCTTTTTAAATGTTAAAAAAAGGTAGAAAATCAGTTTTTTTCTTTTGTTTCTCTCGAAACATATTTCCCATTCAATAAAATACGCAATTCTATAAAAATTCAGTAATACTTTTCTCTGAACTTTGGTTAATCCACTGCCATAATAGCCCCTTTTTTTATTGACCTTCCATTCAGGAATTCATCTTTGGCGCAACTTAAAATTGATTCATGTCTGCCATCGCCATTAGCAGTCCTTATAAAAGTCAGGGACATGTGCCAAAATGGCGGCGGTAAATAATTGCCAACCCACACACACACACACAGGCGCAGGCTTAGCGTTATGGCTATAATTGTCAGGTGCCAGCGCCAAGTTCCGGCAATTTCCGGTTGCGCAAAAAAAGTAACCGACAAATGCGGCATACTTTCGACCATAAAACCTGGAAAAATGAAATGATGATGGGGTGGGATGTGGATGTGGATGTGGGATGAGGATGAGGATGTGGCTGCAGTGGGCAGCTTATAAATATCATAAAACCAAAAAGAGAAGAACAACATAATGCCCCAAAACCGAAAAAAAACCCGGGGTGAACAAGCTTCTTCCATTAAAAGCTTAAACTATTGGCAAGGCAAAATGTTGACCCAAAAAGTTCAAGTCCATCAAAATTAAACTTTTAAGACTGCCTAATGTGCTGTAAATTATTTGCCATATTTTATTTTATTTTTAAAAGACTCCCTTGAAGATTTATTATATTTTTTTAGGATGAAGATACTCTGTTTAAGGAGGCGAAACTCTTGAATACATTTTAAAATTAAAAGTTGTATACTTTTACCTTAAATTATATACAATTTGTTTTAAAGACCTCCTGCGGACTATATATAAATTATACTTTAAATGTTATTAAAAAAAAACCACACTCGAAAATTCCATTGTATTGTACGCACAAAGCAAGCCATACACTTAATTGTATTTACCAAATTTTTGATTATGTTGACATTCACAGCTTTTAATGAACATGAACATGTGGTTGAATATGTACAAGTACATACAATACATAACATGTTGGCATAAAAGCCTGCACTTTATTAAAGACAAATATTTGATTAAATAAGGAGTTTAACAAGAAATTAACAACAACAACGAGGACTAGCTAGTTATCCTATTAAATGTGGAGATCTCATCAACTTTATTAAATCAAGGAGGCATTATGTATAATTTGAAAACAAAAGAATGTATATAAATCTGTAAGAATTACTCCTTATGCTATAATTTAAAAGGTTCCCCCTTAAATCTAATCCTTAGACATTCTTGCCTTGCCTTTATCGAGGCTATACCTACCCGTGGCCGTGATTAAATTAAATTTAAAACCCCAAAAGTATGCCCTAACCAGATCGAAAGGCATTTCGCTGAAGGTCCTGCGGCTGGCTCAACAATTAGCTGGGAGCTGGGGGAAAGTTCCTTAAACTCCCGCCAGTCCCGGCAGTCTGGAAATTTAGTTCGCGTGCCGCACGGGCTCCTTTAGATGTTGGCAAAGACATTTTATTTTATCAGGCGAGAATCTACAGCCGAGTAACTGGGCGTGGGTGTGGGTGTGGGAGTGGTTAGGATAATTAGGCAGGCAGCTTGTTGCCTGTGTACAACAGATCTTGGGTAAATATAAGCGCGCTACGTGAAGTGTTAACCAAAATCCGGACCGGAGAAGCGGCCACTGCCCGTCGCCCGCACCACCGATGGGATTTCTACGTGACAAATTGAACGGTTGAGGCTGGGCAGCTGCCAGAGTGGCAGGATGCCGGGACTGTCGGACTGTCGGGATGCCAGGGCAGTCCGTACTCGGGCAACTGTCATGCAAATTGAAAATGTCAAGTGCAAACAGTCGAACTGGAGCGGACAGACAGTTCAACTGTCAGACCGCACACACACACACATAGAGAGCACAACCACAGCACACACACACACACACACCACCCCACCACCCACCAGTCACCGCCCACTCTTAACTACCCGTGAACGCATAGAAGTGAGTCGTTACGCGTGTTTGTGTGCAGAGATATAACAGTTTCAAGGTCACAAACTGGGATTCGGGGTGGCAGATGGCCTTTGGCCGTGAGACAAAATGGAGGGAGCCGTCAACTAACACACACACACACACACACGACCATGAGACGCTCCACATGTGTGTCCATGTCCCTGTGTGTGCGTGTGCTCGGCAATTTCAAGTGCAAATATTGTATTTGAAAAAAGAAAAACATTATGCAATTAAAAGGCAATTCTGCCGTCATCCCCACACACACACACACACACACTGCAGGCCATATTACCAGGCACTAGGGGAGGGGGAAACGTAAAAACAGTTAGTTCTAGTTAATTACTGCTGAACTACCATGACTTGAAGTACATGGAAGTCGAACTACACAAATGTGGCGAATATGGGACGAGGTGACTTTAAGGTCGGTATTTGGAGCTTTTTTTTAGGGCTTAAAATTATCATTCAATAGGTACACCTTATAAAGTATTTTCTTAAGCAAAAAGAGCTTAATGTAGAATTAATTAAAATCTGAAGGAGTTGATTCTACCTTACAAGAGTATTTAATGGCTTTCTTTATTGTGTTAACTTAAGAAAGGTGTGCACAAAATTCTGATATTTTGATCCTGAACTTTAGAACGGAGCAATCTTCGACCTATACCTTTATTAAGGAAGAAAGTGTACAGCACACAAGGGAGCTCTTCGATATGGTTGCAGTTATTGCTTGCATTGCAATAGAATTCTCAACTGAGTAAACATAAACTGAATTCGGATACTGATGAAAAAGAGATGACTGCTGTTCTTAGGAAACAGTTGTATCTAAGCCAGTTCCCATGCATTTCTTTTACTCTTTTTTAATACATTTGGCATAAAGGTAAATACATTTTGGTATGAAAAACATTAAATCTAAAACCTCAATGTTTCCTAAATCCAATTATTTAACCCAACTATTTAACCACCTTCCGCAATTTGCCATTTACTACCCTAAGTGGTTACGAAAGGTAGACAAGTTTTTTTTAATCCAAAACCAACTACTTACCGCATTTATTTAAGCAGATATTTGTGTATGTTTATAAATAGAAACGGCTCAGTTTCCGCTTGGCAAATTAAAGTCAATTTCGTGGTGATAACCTGGGCTCCACCACCGCCCACTTGATGGCACCGATGGGAACTTTAAACTGTTAACAGTTTGTTTGTTTAGGGCCGTCCACGTCCACGTCTTTGGCTTTGCCGCCTCTTTGCGGGCCAAAGTAAATATTGGATTTCGACTGCAGGCTGACGGGGAGTGGGGGCGGCAGTAGAACAAAGGACCGTCCTCCGCCCTCCGAAGTGGAGTGGCATCTGCTGATGACGTTGTAGCCCCCAAATGGGTTTGGGTCTCTCCTCACCTACTACTCTCTACCAACTCCGCACGCAGACACACTATGTCCGTGCGGACAGCCGGACGTGTGTGTGTGTGTGTGCTTGGCAGTTGTAAAAGGAATCCCGGACAGCAGAAATATATAAATTTAATCAAGTGGCCATCGTTTATTTCCCTTTTGATTTCGGCAAATTCAATTGACATTCGATTTTATTATCTCTACTTTCCGAACTCTCCGAGGAGGAGATGGAAGCCACAATGCTTTTCCTTCACAATTATTACACGCTTTGTAAATGCATTTCATAAATTTATGATGGCAGCAGATGACCATTTCCTCGAGGGATAGCCGATTGCCCATTGCCGATTGTGGATTGCCCGGGATATGTAATAAATACGATTCCCTGTCTGTTTATCCTGTCCGTTTTTGCGGGTCTTGTGTGTATTGGAAATATTTCATATATCATCGGTTTTTCACATAGCACGAATATCTTCTCATTTTATATCTCATTTTGCCATTTCAAGCGGGAATTTCTTTGGCATTGTTTGCTGTCCCAACATCGCTCTGTCGTTCTGTCGCACTGCCGCACTGCCCCAGTGTGTCCTTTGGCCCAGGACCCATTGAGGTCTCCTGTTTGCAGGGGCGGCGAGGAGCAGTTTACTGCTGTCCCGGCCACGGCACATAGATTTTAATTAAGTCCACTTTCCCCAATTTAATATTTACAGAGATGGTGTTAAGCAAGGAAACTTTGCGCTAGGTTAGGAGTGAAGGAGAAGTCGTCGTACTCCACCACCGAAAAGTTGGGGTTTATGCCCCCCGAAGTAGCCCCTGCGCCAGAAAAATTAAAGTTCAAGTGGCAAGTAGCACAAACTTTTCCTTTCTGCTGACGGAAAATGAGGGATGGGGGAGCTACTTGCCGTTTAAACAAGGGCCAGTGGAACAAACAACGTCTTGAGGCTGAAATGAAAAGTGCTTTTCCCCCCATGGTTAAGAGAGCGCCGTAGCACAGTGGGTCAAAGAGAGCGGCTCTCTTGGCCTCGTTCTCTCTCTCTCTCTTCCTCTTTGGCTGAAAAACTTTCGGAGTAAGTCCGAATAAAGACACTCTGCGCCCACAAGTGGTTGCCCATTTGAAGGTGAGAGAGTGTGAGGTGGGCCCAGAGAGCCAGCAAGGGAGTTGGGAAAAGTGCAGACTGCAAATTCCATAAATTGAGAGGCCCAAAAACCAAGATTAACCCTTGACAACATTAAAGCATTTTTCTTTTGAGCCAATGTCATAGGAATAAGGTTATTTATTTTTTTATTTCAACTCTGGTTTTCGTAAGGTATTTCCGAAAATTCTTAGCCAATTAGGATGGCATTTCGGTAATCAGCTATGAATGAAAGGAGCGCATATAAGGTTGGCCCAAAGGTAAGGTTAATCTCTGTGAATATAAGATAAAGCGTGTGACAAACAAACACACACGAATCATTTGCCTAGGGATATACATATGCACAGGGAAAATAGAAAGGCATTAAGGGAAATATAAAGTATTTAAGTATTGTAAATTATTTGTATGATAATGAATGAACAGAGTAAAAATTATATATTACATGGTGGATAAATATAAAAATAGTAGAGAGATATGTGAACCATTTTATAAAACTAGAAAGGTTTGGTAGGTGAATAGACTATACTTTATGTATTGTTAGTAAATATGTGAAATCCAAGATATTAGTTTGAAAATGTATTAACTTTAATAATACATCATCTAATTTAATAAAATCATGTAAAAGTGGGATTAAATATACTTATTTAGACCAAAAAACAAGTTTAACAACATCTGAAAAGTTTAGATTTTGGTTCAGCAATTATGAAATTATATAACTTGAAAACTAATCATAAAAAAGAAATGAAACTTGAGACAGACCATCATTAAAAGGTTAAAAATAAGGTTTACACTTTATTTTAATACAAATCAAAGTTTTTTGCAATACAATTTCCCAGATTATAAACCCAATTCGATGGCATTTATTCCTTTCTCTGTAGGCCCTCTTAGCCACACAGACACCGGAGCCGCCACAAATGTTGGCAAAGCAACTACAACACAATGGGCAGCTTTTGACAGACAGAAGGGAGGAAGGGAAGCTGTGAGCGCGGGCGGGGGCGGGCGGACGGTGACGCTTCCAGGCGTGGGTTAAGCGGGGGCTGTGCGGGACGAATCCGCTTTTGTTTATCTACTTTAAACTAACATCAGGCACTTTTGCTATCTAATCCTGACCAACCCGACAGCTACTTAATGTCATCAGTGTGCCACTCGCTGGCATTTTCAACAAGGACATTTGAAAGTGCACAACGATTCGGATGGGGGGGGAGGTATGGGGGAAGGATGACGAGGAGAGGGACTGGGCCGGATATAATGGGAGGAACACAGAGGTCGACGACGCTAAACGCTTCGCATAGAGCTCAGATTCAGCGAGTGCAAATTGAATAATCGTTTGCGCTTCGTCGCATCCACAAAAAGGACCTTTTAAAAATCGGTTCCCTTTTGTGTCCCCAGTGTTTGTGTGTGACAAATATCGATCATCAAGGACACAACGCACACACAATTGTTTGGGTTTATTCTAACGCTCCGCAAAACTTCTGACCGAGTTGTCTGAAGAGTTTTCCATTGCCAGCTTTTCCTTTTCGTTCCTTTCCAAGCAAAAAAACTTTCTCGGCCGTCCCCTGTTTTGTCAAGTTTGTCATTTGTTGGACATTTATAAGCAAATCCAGAGATTCGGGTGCGGGCTTTTCGGGTATGGCTGTGGAGCGTGGGAAAGGACCTGTATCTGGACCCATGGACAGACCATGGCTGCGGGTCTCGTTAGCATACATTGAAGGCGGGACTTTGGTTTTCTTGCTAAACTCTCTCTCAAGTAAATGAAATTGAATGCCCATCCCAAAGAGTTTCACTCAACTGTAAGAGCTTTAAAAAGTATTTGCAAGTTCAGAAGTAGCACAGGAGAATGTATAATTCATTTGGGAAGCGAGAGCTCGGGCGTCCTTGACGTCTCCAGTGAAGGAGAACAGAAATTAGGGATTAACAATGTTAAGTGGTTAATTTTCACTTATTGAAATGGATGCCGGCGCATGCTTATTTCGGAAAGTTACTACATATATGTAAGAGAGACCCTTAGTTAATTAAATTGATTAACAAGGCTAAGCCAGGATAAAATCAATAAGCAAATGTATTAGTTACTTGTTTAAGTAGTTAAGCTAAGGATATACACAAGCAGGTGAATTTATAAGGAAATTTAATGTTTAAAGGCTAATTACTATCAAATCAATTCAGTGGAAATGCTTAAACTTAGCAAACCTTATCCTTGAGGAGTCCGATTTAATGGTTAATGTTCCCACTATTAACTTTCCTTTTTATTTGTCCGCCGTCCGGATAAATTGCAGCACATTTTTCTGCGCTTCCAACTTTGATCCCCCTGCTTAGACCGAGAGCACTTTTCACTTAGCCAAAAACGTTGGCCAACAATAAACCAAATACCAGTGCCAATGTGTGTGTGTTGAGCTTCTCGAATTTGTCTTAGATCGATTCCCGGGAGCTCGAGGAGGATTCTATTGGGGCGGCTGCGAGTTGGCAAAGGCAAACACTGAGCGGACTTAACTTTCGCCGGATGCCATGGAGACTGCTCCTCGTGCAATCGCCCAGCCTTGGGCGCTGGCCTCTTGGCAGGCGAAATAAATAGTCGCACGCCCCACCTGTGCAGCCCGAGCTGTAGTACCTGCCTGGGCCATGCCATCGAGATACAAAGATACAAATATGTGCATAGCATTTACGACTGGCCATGGCCATGGCCAAGGCTCCTGGTTGGACATTTGGGTGCACGTGTGCCAGCTGAATTGGCAGATAAAATTCAATTTCGAGCCATTGACAAACAAACGTGATGAATTCCAGGAACGAGGATATAACAGGGAATTAATGTGCCGGCCTGTCTGAGGTCACTTCTTCCCCCAAAACCCCATTCATTTAGGCAAGAGGGCTGTGGATGCTTTTGTGATTTTTATGTGACCATAAATTGCCAGCATAGCCATAGTATCTATCTATCTCAATCCTTTGACGACCCCCCCCCCCCCTGTAAGCTGTGGATATTTATGGCCAAAAGATAGGTTCCGCACATAAATAAATGAAAGAAACACCGTGTCGATTGTTTTCCAATTTGTGTAATTTGTTGTTTATTTTGTTTATAACTACATCAATAAATTATGTATCGTATCGTATAATTCATAATTATACTCTTTGAAAGCGTGAGAACATATTGGAATTGCAATTCGGCAGCTGGGTTCCTGATTCTGGCTCTAATTCACTTAGAAATCTGTTCATCTGTGTGGGGCTTTCATCATCCAAGGGCCCCCACTTCTCCACGTGGTATGATATCATGTTAAGTTAGGCTTCTCGTTTGGAAGTTAGGGCGATTTTCAAAGAGTATATGCATAAGTATTTTCGAGACATCGGCCAGCCGAAGATTGGGTTTGGGTTGGTTTTCTTGATTAACTTTTGATGACAACATCGAAGATCGGCTGTGGGCTAGGCTACTACTATATAAGAACCGCCGCCTCTCATTCTTTCATTCTTTCTTTCACTCTCCCTCAACACTTGGACACTTGTAGTTGCATTCTAGATTGATATATCTGCTGGCCAGGCTGCTGCTCGCTGCTCCGTCTAGTTGCAATAATTTCTGCTCGAGTTACAATAATATACTCCCTCCTCATACCTAATTTCTCGTACATATTTTTCTTAGTGTGTTTGCGTGCTGCAATTGGCTGGGGATTGGTTAGCAACAGTGTGTGTAGTGTGTGTGTGTGTGGTGCTTGGTGTGTGGTGCGGAGAACCGAATTAATAAGGCCACTTATCCATATATTTGTGTATGTACCCATTTGTATATAGTAAATAGTCAGTAATGCACTCGAAACACACATCCCCCCGGGCCAAGAACTATTGCTTTGCCAAAGACGCTTTATTTACTAAGATGCCGCACGCCATGGAATTTTTCGTGATGGACCTAGCGCTGGGTACAAGTTATGTTGCCTTAGAAAAAGAGAGAGATCGCGCTCTAAAGCCGGTCTCTCTCCTGTAGGTATACAGCGGAAGTCAAAGACGCATTCTAATTTTCGATTTTTACGCTCTCAACTTCGTGAGAGCGAAGAGAATGCAATTTTTGTCAGAAACAGAAAAAAAAAAAAAGCTTGCACATGGCAATTCAAATGCATGGTCGTTGCTCATCTTAGTAGCTCTAGCGTCTTTGGCATTGCCTTGTTTAGCATTTCTGATAATCCCATTCTTCAAATAGCTTCCCTACCGCTCTCCAGGTCGAATCGTATCGTGTAGTATCTATTGAAAAAATCACTCTAACTGCTAGCCTTAACTAAAGTGGCCTTTGGGTATTATTTATACTTGTGTGTGTAAAGTGTAAAGTGTTAAGTGTTACGTTTTAGGTGTGTTGGGTGTTGGGTGAGAGAGAAATTCCATAAATTTTGTGTGTGTGTGTGCCTCCTGCATATGCTTCATCTATCCGATATTTCTGTAATTAGTTTACGCTTGCGCTAGTATTTTTAATGTTGAACAATACTTGGTTGCTTGTTAGTGGCGGCTACAATTAATTATATGCTTATTACTTCCGATTAAGGTTTAAGGATTGGTTTCACTTGTGGTTGCTTTTCTGGTAGTGCGTTGCTTTTGCTTCTCTATTTGAGGTTACGGTTTCATGGATACTAATGCCATTGTTTTTTTCAAATTGTTCAAGTCGATCACTAAGCCGAGGATACTCTAATTAACTACGTTCTCATTATTGTTATGTTCAGCTGAAGTTTCTGCATCCATGTACATTTACATATGCTAATAAAAAACCATGTTCGGGGCCTCTGGGGGGAGACACCGATCGATGGATCGACTCCAGTTCATTTAACTATATGTACGCGCTACAAATGTGTGTGTGTATATATGCCGATTCGCCTCTTGGCTAAATGTACAATAACAGATATATGCCTATATATGGGTTTCGCTTGCCGCATTTCGCATTCGC
This sequence comes from Drosophila baimaii, assembly GCA_018874675.1. Lineage (NCBI taxonomy): Eukaryota > Metazoa > Arthropoda > Insecta > Diptera > Drosophilidae > Drosophila > Drosophila baimaii. The sequence continues at coordinate 73,789 of JAEIIU010052500.1, read as the reverse complement.
GTTCGCTTTACTCTTCTTCACTCTTCACTCTTCACTCTGTTCTCTGTTCTCCTTCGCGCTTCGGTTTATAAACTGAATGGGATCGAGCACAGTCGTCCCTATGTACAGGATTCGTGGGGACGTGTTCGTTCGTGTGGGCGCTAATACATGGTATAATTTCATATGTAGCAAAGAAAATAGTCTAATTGTCGATGTAAAACACAGGAAATAAATTAAGTGCTGGCGTATGTAAAACTATATCGAATGGATTCTCATTAACATTAAAGGTAACTCAATTAGCTGGAGCACGGAGATTAAGCGACGTCTGGACGACCGATGGCCTGTGGCTGGTTGCTGGATGCTTCTTGGCTGGCTGGCTGGCTGCTTCGGCTGCTGCTTAGTGATTGCTGAAGTAAAAGTTGTTGTTGCGTATGTTGCCACGGGTTCGCCAACGGATGCAGCTGAGCAGGGCCACGCGGGCAGCTCGGAGCAGGATCTGGCCGTAGGCGCAGCAGGCGCACACGCGCCTCACCCGCTCGGCCAGGGTACGGCGCCGACAGCGGCGCGCGGGGCGATGCCAACGTGGAAGATCCTGCCGGCGACGCCGAAGCAGATGTCACTTCCGGCGCTGGAAAACGCGACGTATCGCCTTGCGCCAGAAGAAGCGCTGCGACTTGGTCTTGGCCTGTGGCTGCGCCTCTTCCAGCTGCGCAAGGGTCACATCGAAATCTTCCACCACGTCCAGATCCTCTTCTTCTTGCGGGGCAATGCGACGTCGCGTGGGCGTGGCTGGCGCTGTCCGGGCCGTGCTTGGGGGGGGATTAGAGGTGTGGGGCTGTGGCGTGGGTGGGGCGGATGCAGTGGCCACAAACGGTGGCACCAGATACGGACGTGCCTTCAGCGCCGCCCTGGCCGCCGCCGAGGTGGAAGCGATTGATGAGATGGAGGCCAGGGTGGCCACCGAGGCCGATGACTCCATATAGCCCCCGGCTGCCTCTCCTGCTCCAACTGCTGTTGCTGGCTGGGTGGCGTGCAGCCAACAACCAGGCTGCATCGTATCTTATCTAAGCCACGGATGCTGCAGACACTCCGCAGCGGTGGCTCGATTGGCCGGATCGAACTCCAGCATGGGCTTGAGGAACGAGGCAAAGGACTCCGCCTCGCTGTGCGACCACTCGTACTTCTCCAGCAGCACGTCCATCAGGCCCCAGGGCTTCAGCCCTGTGATGTTCCGCAGTTCGCCGCCTCGATTGAAGGACTGCTGGGCGTAGGTGCCGCTGAACACAATGTGTCGCGGTATGGGACCGAGCAGCTCAATAATGTGGGCCAAATGGTCCTCGTCGCGGGAGTAGGTGTCACCGGAGTGCGGCTCGAACAGATAGTCACCGGTGGCCAGCTCGAACACCATGCAAGCGGTGCTCCAGATGTCCGCCGAGGTGTCGTAGCCGGAGCCAAGGATCACCTCCAGCGAGCGGTATTGCCGTGTCTGAATGTCCTCGGTGAAGTGACGGTCCACCCAGCAGGCATTGCCCAAGTCGGCAATCTTCACATAAACGCTGCACTCCTCCAGCGCTGGATCACGTCGGGGCCTGTGCTTGGCTTGTGGCGGCGGTGGAGGCGGTGGCAACAGGGGCTCCGAGTAGGGTTCCCCATTGGTGGAGGATGAATTCTCCACAGAGCCGCTTGAGATTTTCGAATTACTGTTCGAGTTGGGCTTCGAACTGGTGTTGTTGTTGTTGATTTGCTGATTCGATGGTTGCTGCTTCTCCAGATGCTTCTCCTGCTTGGGTCGCAGCGGCATCTTCTTGCCATTTGATTGTCCCTTCATGGTGCCGCTCGAGTTGCTGTGGCTATTGGAGTTACTGTTGTTGCTGATGCTACTGCTGCCATTGGTCTGGTGACTCTTCAAAGCACTGCTGCTGTCGCCGCTGCTCGTCGAGTTCTCCAGCTGCTGCGAAGGCTGCTGCTGCTGCTGCTGCTGGCCTTGCGGCTGATTGGTTTTGTCTAAAATAAAGAAAAAAATATATATATAATAGTATGAATTCTAGATCCCCATTGGACGTCTCATCTCATCCAACTTCCAAGTTCAACTTACTCTTATTCTTCTTTTTCTTCTTCTTTTTGGCTTTCTCCGAGCCCTCCGCCGGCGGTTGCTGCTGCTGCTGCTGCTGCTGCTGCTGCTCCTTGCGCTCTGATCTCTCCTTGGGCTTGGGCTGCTCAGCAGCCACATCCTCATCCTCCTCCTCATCATCGTTCTCCTCCGGCTCTTGCTTCACTTCAAAATATTCATCCCCATCAGAGATGCCAGCATCGCCATTCTGCACCGCATTGTGATTGACGCCAAAGTCCGTCTGATCCTCGCCAGCATCGGGCGCCTGGCCGTCGGCTGCCTGTCCGCCGGCCTGTTCCAGATAGTCGCGCTGCTTCTTGAACAGCTCCATGCGCTTCTTGGCCTTCTTCTTGAGCTTCTTCTTGCGATTCTTGCTCATCTTCCCGGTGATGGGGGGCTCGCGGTACTCCTTGGGCGCCCGACTCACCAGCGAGGGATACATCTTCGAGTTCATGCAGTACAGCTGCGTGGCCTCGGTGGCCAGTGAGCGGACATGCGGCTCGTCGACGCACAGCAGCACATTCTCTGGCTTGATGTCCGTGTGGATGATCTTGCAGCAAGTGTGCAGATAGTCCAGACCCTCCAGCACCTGGCGCGTGATGGTCTTGACGTTGCCCAGCGGTATGCCATGATAGTTGGACTTGCGGATGAGCTTCAGCAGATTGTCGCCGAGCACCTCGAACACCATGCAAATGTGGGTGCCATTCACACCGGTGATCTTGAAGTCATCCAGCATCTGGACGGTCTTCTGGCGTCGCGGATTCGATGGATCCGTCTCGCGCACCGTCCTGAGTATCTTGATCTCGTCCTTGGCCGTCTCGGCAAAGTGTGGCGCGGACTTGACAATCTTGATGGCCACATAGCTCTTCTCCTGCAGGTCCCAGCACAGCCAGACGGTGGAGAAGTGGCCCCATCCCAGTTTTCGGATGACATGGTAGCGACCTGCAGCGAAAAAACACACACATAAAATTGCATTAATCTCGTGACGGGGCAAGGTTCAAGGGATCAGGGGGAATCGGGTTGCGTTTATGGAAGTAGCTAGTAGGCACACAGTACCACTCAGAAAAATGAAATCACAAATGTTCGCCTCGGATGGCAATAAATCCATTTTAATCGCATCACTGTCACATCACGACTGACCCAGCCAGCGAGGGCTACTCTCTTTCTCTCATCGGCGGGTTGAATTCAATTAAAATCCGGGCGAGATGAGTGCAGTTGAGTGTGGTCATTGTGCCTCACTTCAAATCCGCAGCGAACATGGGCCTGCAGTTCCCGGAAAACCTGACTCAGGGTGGAGCTTTTATAATTTTATTAAAACTCTTGCACAATTTTCGGTTTGGAAAGTGCAGGAAAGTGTGGGTTGGAAAAATATGTGGAATAGAAAGGTTTAAACCCAAAAATATTTTATTATATTAATAGATTCCTGCTGAAAAGTAGCTGGGAGTCCATGAATTTAAAGGCAAAAGTAAGACTGTGGCAGAGGAGCTATAGCACATGCGCCTCGGCATGTGTGTTTGGTTTTTTTGTTTTTTTTTTTAAGGTTTTAATTCCAAACATCCCGGAATACGAGTAAAAAGCTTAGATTTTGTGGCTTCTTTCATAAATCCATAGGTAATTGCCTTCTTATAAGCTTGTTTTAACTATTACTATGTTTATGCAATGGAATACATAAATTTTGAATACATAATATCAATATCGTCCCTGTTTAACTCACAGGAATTCATGTATTTATATTAAAATGCCAAAAACAGTGCAATTAGTGTAGTCAGCTTACTAGTAAACTAATAAAAGAAAAGTTTCCAAATATTTTCATCCTTTTTCCCCTTAGCATTCTAACCCCACATCACTCCAATAAGACCTCTCTTTAATTCCCTCCTTTTCTTTGATTCCACCTTCAATGTAACCTAATTTGCAAATTTTGACTGCAATTTAATTAATTTAATTTAATTTAATCAGAAAGCTCAGTTGGTGGCCCCAACCCATACCATGTATTGCAATCAAGCACATAATCAACATTCGTGTATTCCCAAATACATGAAATGGTGTTTATGCACCACCTTCTTACCGAAATCATGTATTGAATTCATGAATTCAGTCTCGCATAAACAAAATAAAAAAGTCGTACATATTTAAAAGGAAATATGAAGGTATATGCTAACCTATAAACACTCTAAAGTATAAGTAAATGATAAAGCCTAGAATTCTTCAAATTTTAAGCTTCAAACATTAATATCCCCAAGAAACTACACCTTAATACCCAACCGGATCCCAGCCAGACTCTGATGAAAAGAGAGAGAGAGAGCCGCCACACATAGTTGCGCTTGACATTTCATAATATGCATCAACTATCAAGCTACTTTGTTGAGCTTCGCTCACTGGCCGTTATCAGGCCCGCACGCTCTTATCGCTGGCGAGCGATTGCCCGGATTTTCTTTCGCCAGAGCTGATGAGCCTTGCAAATGGGAGGGGGATTGGGGGATTGGGAAGAATGTGGAAAGCTGGCAGCTGGCGCGGTAAATGGAAAGGAAACGGGTGGAAATGCAAGCTGGAAATGCTCTGCCAAAAGGGGGGTGTGGGCATGCGGTTTATGTTGGAGACATCGTTTGGAGGCGACAGCTCCCCCCTTCCCACCATTCCCTCTCGTTTTTCTTTTCCCTACACAGTTGCCAGTTGTTGTCGTCGTCACAACACGAGGCGGAAGGCGGAGGGAGGCAGCAGCGTCATCGTTGTTGGCCTCCCCCAAAAAACAACCCTTGCCCGCTAAAAGGGAGCTGCTGGCTGGGCCAAAATCCACCCGCTGTGCGTTCGATTTATCTGTGTGCCTCGGGGCAACCTGTTGTTGTTGTTGCTGCTGCTGGTGGCTTTTCTGGGTCGGAGAGTGCCAACATGGCCACCCGAAAAAACCAAAACCAAAACCCAAAACCGAAACCCAATGTGTGGTTAGGAGATAAACAAAGTGGGGAAAGTGGGCAGGTGAAAAGGTAGCGATTGGGGGAATGGGGTGCAAACAGGTGCCTTACCCTGAAACAGGTCACCAATGTTGACGGGGTGGTAGCCACCCTTGCAGTAGTCCTCCTTTAGCTCCTGCTCCTCGTTCTCGCTGTTTAGCTCCGATTCGTACGAATCGTTGGAGCTGCTCCGCGGTGGCTGCTGCAGGTGCTCCTTGTTGTGGTGTTGCTGCTGCTGCTGCTCCTTCTTTTGCTGCTGCTGTTGCTCCTTTTGCTGATTGTTCTTCGGCTTGCCGGATGATCCCTGCTGATATTGCTCGGGCGTGCTGCCGCTGGACGTGGACGCCGTGGCGGCGGCGGCAGCTGCTGCTGCGGCGGCGCTGCCCGTTAGCGGCATCTCCGCATGCCTATTATTAGCATTGTCCGGTGCCTGCAAGTTCTCGCTGCTCCTATTCAGGTCGGGATGCGACGACGAGGACGGCGGCTGCTCCTGGGACGCGTTGCCGTTCTGCTTGCCCCGCTTCTTGTTGTTCTTATGGCGCTTCTTCTTCGCCTGAATGGCCAGAACGCGGCGGTTGACGTCAGCCTTCGAGTTCATGTCGCTGCTCGCTTCGGTCGCTTCTATTTTATTCTATCCCCAATTCCTCCTCTTCCCACCAGGTGTAACAGCTGTTGTGTGTGGCGAAACGGAATAGAGAAGTGAGAAAAGACACTGGGACTGGGGCGGGGGGAGCGGTAAGCAGAGAGCGGAAGAGTGGGGCTCAGGAGAGACGGAGAGCTGGCAGCAACGTGCACAAATCTCAATAAGGCAATGTTCACGCTTGTCTCTCGTTGTTTTTGTTGTTTTTGCCGTTTCTTTTCCCCCTCTGTTTTTTTTTCTTCTATCTGGTTTCGCCAACTTCTGGGGCTTTGCCTTTGGCGTGAAAACGCTTACGAATGCGGGCAGCAGAAACGGCACAAACAACAGCACTTGGGTCTACTTGCCTCGGGGCTTCCACTTGTTCCCAATTAACACGGCGGCTGCTTCGATTTCTGCACGAAAATTAGCACACAAAATCTTCGCTAAACTCCAAAACGCTCGATTCCAGTGTGACCGCAACTCGGTACGTTATGGTGTCGCATCGGGCTCTGGAAAAAATACTGAAATATACTAAGCCGCACAAGTACTGCCCATAGCGCGGACGCCAACCACAATCAGTGTATCAGTGATGACCGCCAAATCGCTTTCAACAAACGTTTTCAACTTTCTGCAAACTGCATTCTTGTCGTATTTTAACATTTTCAACTAATATTAATATTAATGTGAAACCATTTCAAAATTTTCGAATTATTGTGTTGAGGTTTGTAACGAAGTTTATGTGGTCTCTAAAAATTTAAAGCTAGAATGTCAGCACTGACAGTTGAGTGGAGCCTAGGGAAATTTATTGCGGACTCAAACCACAACGTAACGTAGCTCACAGCTTACGTTGTGCTGGTGCAACTATCCCGCTCGCACACTGCAAGAAGTGCTGCCTCGCTCACTCCTTAGTACTTGATTCGTTAGGCATATTTGCGCAGCTTCGATTGCTCTCGAAAATGTAGTTTCCCCGCAACTTACATGGCTTCGCAAGTGGCCGCGCACTAGTCCAATAACATATCGGTTCGCCAGCGTCGCTCAGCGCCCGCAAATGCAGCCGAAATGAGCAAAAACCACGCGCACAACAAAAAAATCCGCAAGTATAACAGCAAAAACATCGACGTAACTATCGATGCTAAAAGTATCGATACATGTGTATATATTGCTCACGTGAAAAAGGTGGCAAACCTTGCTCGGGACAAGGACGTAAACAAAGAACGTTGCGGGAAGTGATTTAAAGGATATCTTTTAAGGTGATGTAATGAAAATCGTGATATTTTGACTTTAAAAACTGCGCTTGTGTGAAAAAAGAAAGACTACGTAACAAGCAACCCTGCGCCGAAGAACTGTGTTGCAACCCAAACAGCTGTTCATGCAGTGTTGCAAAGGGTCCGACTTTCTGTAGTTTTCAACCCTGCTAACGTTTTGGCGCAATTTTAGTTTTTGGAGGGAAACTGCATCCAGTGAAAAATCGTGGCCAGTTGTAATTCGAGCAGTGCGCTGGCACGACGTGGTGACCAATATTAAGAAAATACCCATTAGCAAGTAGACACCACCGCGCAGAGATCAATTACCGGACGTGCCCCAGCAGTGAATTAATAAGCCAAGAGAAGTGCCCGCAACAACAAGAGAAGCCAAGCTGCAATCGCAAATAGGAATAATAAATACACACAAACAATGGCCCAGCCATCGGTAGCTGCATTTTTCACCAATCGCAAGCGTGCCGCTTTGGACGATGCGATCACCATCAAGAACAGGGTAAGAGATCCGCCCCAGAAACGTGACCAGATACATTTGTATCTGCGAGTGCGTTTCGCGAGTGCAGCCATTTTTAACGCCGCTTCTCCGTCCTCCCCCCCTCCCTTCTTCCCCTTGCAGCGCCTGGCGGAGCCCGCAGAGTCCGCTGCCCCCGCCCCACAGCAGCTACCTGCTGCTGCCCCCACTGACCAGGATGTGGACATCGATACGCTTAAGGCGGCGGCCAGCGGCATGCGCACCCGATCCGGACGCAATGTCCGCCTCATAGTCACCGCCCAGGAGGGCGGCAAGAAGAAGAGCACAGCCCCCGCCGGCGGCAAGCTGGAGGCGCACATCAAGCAGCCCAAGCTGGTGCAGTTCATCAAGAAGGGCACCCTGTCGCCGCGCAAGCAGTTGCAGTCCAGCAAGCTGGACGAGGAGGAGTTGCTGCAACAGCACCACTCGGCGGCTGCCACCATCAGCGAAGTGACGCCCAAGCTGAGCATCACCATCACCAACAAGCAGAATGCGGACAATGTGCAGCGCGGCCTGCGCACGCCCACCAAACAGATCCTGAAGGATGCCTCGCCCATCAAGGCCAGCGGCCTGGATTTGCGACGCCAGCTGACCTTTGACGAGGTGAAGACCAAGATTTCGCGCAGCGCCAAAATGCAGGAGCTGAAGGCAGTGCTGGCGCGCAAGGCGGCGCTGGAGCAGAAGCGCAAGGAGCAGGAGGAGCGCAACCGGAGGCTACGCGAGGCTGGGCCCTCCCCCTCGAAATCGGGAGTGAGCGTGCAGCTCAAGGAGTTCGACACCATCGAGCTGGAGGTGCTGACGAGGTGAGTTTGCTCTTTAAATGGATTTATTTTTTATTTATTTAAAAGATGATGGGAATAGTAATAATAAATTTTATAAGCAAACATCCTGCTTCTTAAGTTGTTATTTATAGCTAGTATTTTTGAAAATAATCATAATCCTTAAGATAATAATACCTCCATTAGAATTTCCTTAATTTTATGCATCTTTTTGTATATTTATAAGAAGTGTTCTATCTTGACATGTCTTTCTTTAAAACCCATAAAATCCTGTCTTATTCCAAGGATTCCTTACTTTATCCCCCATCCAGCCCTTTTATCCTTTTAAACTCTCATCAAATCTTAAAAATATTTACTTTCTCATCACAAATTAAGCCATGTAACTTAATTCTTAAAATGTAAACCCCTCGAGATATGTGCCTGCCACAACAATTTCAGCTTGGCTTTGGGTGGCCTAGAATCGGCATAAACAAACCACGGACTGTGGAGTGCGCGAGTTTTGTTTAAAGAAAGAAAAAAAGAGAAATAATAAGAAAACGAAGAAAAAACCGGGTAACATCATTTAGCGAAAGGCCAGCCGTTGCTGGCACTTCTGCTGGCAATCGAGGTCGCTCTCCGGGTCGCTTTGGTCTCCGGCTCCGACTGCTGAAGTTGCACATTTGCCGCACACCTAAAGAAGAGTCACCGCTTGGCTTGGCTTGGCTTGGCTTTGACTCTATAGCTATTTTCGGTTGCTGATTCCGTGACGTCTGTACAACATGCAGAAATGCTTGACGACTCTGACCCTACTCCCCCTTCCTCCCTCTTTTAGCTATGAGTGTGTGTGTGTATAGCTATGTTTACCCTTCGCCAGACATTACTTATCTGGCCTGACCTTCCCTTCCCTTCTTGTTATGAAAATGCCCGCATCGGGGGTTGCTTACTCTCTCTCTCTCTCTTCCTGTAAAGGATCTTCTAACTGCTGTACTGCATGGGAATGCGAGTCACTAGCCGGGATCTGTATGTGTGTGTGTGTGGAGTGTGTGTGTGTGTGTGCATTTTCAGGTAGCAACCTTTTTTTTGTAACGGTTTTCTTAGGCCTTGAAGAAGGGAGGAAGGAGGGATCGTATAGGATATGTTACAAATAGGAAAAGGTCTTAGAAAGGCTCTTCTTTATTTGGAAACATTTTGTAGTTTAGAAATTAAGGTTTTTTTTTATTTTTCAACTACCAAACCTTAAAATCTTAATTAAAAACATCTTTAAAATCAATATAAAAACCCTTATATAAAAACTTATTATAAAATAAACCTACTTAGACTTCCCTTAAACTCAAAACTTCCATGAACGCTCCCATTTAATAAATGAATACCTTTTTTGTAAAGTTTCTTTGCTCTTTTTTATAATAAAACCTTTCCTTTATGAACTGAAACACATGTACATCAATTAAGATAAAAAAAATACACCTGTTGACTATTAATAAGCATAAAACCCACCTTAATAATAAATATTTAATATGAAATATGAATTTCTCGCTTTTAGCCCCCTGAAAACCTTCAAGACGCCCACGAAGCTACCGCCACCCACACCAGACAAACATGAGCTCATGTCGCCACGGCACACGGACGTGTCCAAGCGTCTGCTCTTCAGTCCGGCCAAGAATGGCTCTCCCGTCAAGCTGGTGGAGGTGCCAGCCTACAAGCGCTATGCCAGTCTTGTCGAAGGAAGCCGTGCCGGACAACTCCCCTTGCCCTATAAGTACCGCCACTTGCTGGATGTGTTCAAGGGCCTGGACTCGGTGGTGGCCATGTTCCACAACCGCAAGGAGTGCATCACGTTCAAGAAGCTGAAGCCAGCGGTGCAGCGCATGTTGCGGAAGAACTTTACGGAGATGCATTTGGCCCAGATCCGGCACATCTATCCGGAGGCCTTCATCTTTAGCCAGATGAAGATGCGTAACTTTGGTTCCGTGTCCAAGGCGGACTACTTCCAGCTCATCATCAGCCCTAATGTGGAGCAGGTGCCCGAGCAGCAGTCGGAGAAGCCGCCGCAACGCTTTGCCAAGATCGATGAGGACGATGTGCTCTCGTCGGCCCAGTCGACGTCTATGAATCCACACGTCATGACGGCACGCATGCAGCGCTTCCAGAGCCTGCTTCTGGATCGGGTGATGCGGGCGCACGACCAGTTCCTGCGCTCCCAGGATCCGCCTATCATCATTGAGAAGGCGCTGACACGCTGGCATCCACAGTTCGATCTGGAAAGCTGCCCGGAGGTGGAATTGGCCGCGCTGCCCCAGCCACCGAATGTGGAGAAGTACTCCTCGGCCAAGGATATTCTGTCGACGGCCAGGAATCTCTTCAACTGTGCCACGCCCATGGAGAGAGCCATGGATCGGTATGAGGCCAAGTTGGAGGCAGACAAGCAGGCGGTTGAAGGCAATAGGAAAGCAGAGGAGCAACCAAAACAAACCAGCACGGGAACCCAGGCAAACCAGGACATCCCTGGAATATCAGGAGCAGCAGCGGTAGCAGCAGCAGCGGGAACTCCAGCTGTGCCTGCAGCAACCCAGACAGCGCCAATAACCGACCAAACAGCCACGGCCAAGCCCACGGTGAAGGAGTGCACCGCCCCGGATGCCGCCTCCAATCTGCTGAAGGGTCTGCCCAAGTCGCTGATTGAAAAGATCCGAGCCAAGCAGGCGGCCAAGGCGTTGGATGCCATGACCCGACGACCCTCACAGGATCAGGAGGCCACCAAATACTCCCGGCTGCCAGAGCTGGCCAGGCACCTGCGAAACGTATTCGTGACGGAGCGCAAGGGAGTCCTGCCGCTGGAAATAATCATCAAGAAGATTCAGAACAGCTTCAGGGCCAATCTTACGCCGCAGGAAATCGAGGCGCACATCAAGCTGCTGGCCAAGGAGCTACCCAGCTGGACGTCGTTCCACGAGGTACGCAAGACCATGTACATCAAGGTGGCCAAGGACATGGACATGAACAAGATCATCGAGAAGCTGGAGAGCAAGGCGAACGCGAAGAGCACTTAACCCAGAGAGCCGGAGACGCAACCAGGACGCGGGACCCCGTCGAGCAATGACCCAGCTGCATATATCTTTAAGTAATTGTTTAACTAGCTAGCCCATACTGCGCAGGCAACCAGGCTAAGTTTCTTTCCATGGAGTCACCCACAATTCTGACCATTTTCCATTGACACTTTGACATACCAGGATTGGATTCATCATCACATTTATTACACTATCATATTTGGACCAAGCGTTTATAGATTTATACTTACCCTAGAGTTAAGATCATTTTTCATGTTGTAACCCGTTAAATAAATAAATATTTTTGCTTGAAAGTTATGTCTATTATGGCTATCTGTAAAGACCAGAGAATACTTTATTACAAAAGCTATATGAATATATATATTATATATTAACAAACTCTTTCTTCTGAAGAGATCTCATCAGGCTCTCGGCCTCTTTTTAGTCTTTATCTGTTCCATGGCTTGAATGTAGAACTTGGCAGTGCCCACATACTCGCTGTGGGTTGAATTGATATCCGTAAACGACACGCTGAATAGGTAGAAGCCCTGGGGAAAAAGCGGAAACAGAGTGGTATCCATGTGCCCATTCCGTGCGATCATATGGCCCTGCCTAGGATATTACTTTGTATTCCTCGATTTAGATAATATAATACCTCACCGAGAAGGGGCAGGAGTGATTCGCATTAGTATACTGCTTCAGAAGCTTACAGATTATGACACCATGGGAAATAGCTAATTTTCTCGATTATATAGCACATATTAATGCCTACATCAACCAGGAAAGGCTTGTACTGGTTTTAGACTTGAAAACGAACCTGACAAATGATTGTGAAGAAATCAGTTTAAGTTACGGATGGTTTCCTTAATGGCAAAATCAACACGCAGTCCATATTCACCACCGCCAAGTTCCAATTGATGGCCTTCACGTGGCAGGAGATGTTAGTAATTCGAGCCGGTTTTCCTAGGTAGTCAATTTTCACGGGCTTCTAGACCAACTAGGCGTGAGTCTGGAGGAAAAGAATCCCGTTTGAGATCCTGCCTAATTGTGGTTTAATTTAAAGCCTACGCCTAAAGCCTACATTAAGCAACATCCGAGAAGCTGCAGACCCGTAAATGCCATTTTTACAACTGACAGCAGTCGAGATTACACCAAAACATTTAGTAAACCGCTTTGGTTGACTGAATATCTAATCTAACTTTAATGAAAAGTCGAGAATGAATATCTAGAGCGGCGGATATGAAGGTTAAAAACCGCGCTACTCTACTCTATGCATAATATTTAATCGTTACTTAAAAGCCATGCAGTCAAGTCGATAGAATTTGTCAAGATATAAAATACAAAAGATCAAGGAAATTAAAGCGTTAAAAACTCTACCCAAATGTGCTATAATTTACTGTACATTTTTATAGAAAATCTTTTTTTTGGCAGGATTGAGCATAGGAGCATTATATCCGAAGCAAGCCTTATTTTCTGGTATAAAGATTAAACACTAAAAAAATGCATTTAAACATAAGTTAGATCTTACAGATATCATCAGGTTCTCGGCCTCCTCTTGGTCTTTATCAGTTCCATGACCTGAATGTAGAACTTGGCAGTGCCCACATACTCGCTGTGGGTAGAATTGATATCCCTAAATGCGACACTGAATAGGTAAAAGCCCTGGGGAAAAGGCGGAATCAAAGTGGTGTTCATGTATGCATTCCGAGCGCTCATCTGGCCCTGTAAAGATTTTGCATTATATGCATGTAGTTTCATAATTAATAGAATGCTTTACCGAGAAGGGACAGGAGTGATTTGCATTGGTAAATTGCTTCATAAGCTTCCAGGCGATGACGCCATATGGGATATAGCTCCTTCTTGCGATAACCTCGCACACGTTGAAGCTTACATCAATTAGAAATGGCTTGTACTGGTTTGAATAGTCCTTCTTGAACACCTGAAGTTGAAGCTAACGAAAAATGTTGATCAAAGATCGGACTAAGGAGCTAAACATTGTCTTACCACTGTTTTCCTTAGGGGCACTGTCAGGAAGGAGTCCATGTTCACCACCGCCAAGTTCCAGTTGATGGCCTTCACGTGGCAGGACAGGTTAGTAACTCGAGCCGGATTTCCCTGGCAGTCAATTTTCACGGGCTTGTAGACCAGCTGGGCATGAGTCTAGTTCAGAAAGAAACCCTTTTAAGATTCTTCTCTATTTAAATTTATAAAGAGCTTACGTCTTGCCACATTATGCAACATCCGAGGAGCAGCAGACCTGATAGTGCCATTTTTACAACTGACAGCACTAAAAATTACACTTTAACGATTAGACCTCGTATTGGTTGAGTGCCTATCTAATTGATTTTTAATGAAATTTCAAGAATCAATATTTGGGCAGAGTAGCTATTCTTAGGGTTAGAAACCGCGCTACTCTCTGCATAATATTTATACATTACTCTCAGTCCAAACAGTCAGGTTGAAAGAGTTCTACATGATATAAAATATGAAAATCCTAAGAAACGAAGGGTATAAATACTTCCTAAATTATTTAAAGTATCCTTTGAATATTTTTCTAGTTAATCTTGTATTTGGCAAGTTTTTATCTGAAGAAAGCCGTCTTTTCTGGCGTAAAGATTAAATATTAAAATTCATTTAAACATATCTTAGATCCTTCAAATATCATCTGACTTTGGGCCTCTTCTTGGTCTTGATCTGTTCCATGGCCTGAATGTAGAACTTGGCAGAGCCCACGTACTCGCTGTTGGTGGAGTTAATATCCGTAAACGAGACACTGAATAAATAGAATCCCTGGGGAAAAGGCGGAACCAGACTGGTGTCCAGGTATCCATTCCGAGCGATCATCTGGCCCTGTGGATGATTTCGCGTTATATTCGTGAAAGTTCATAATTAATAGAATGCTTTACCGAGAAGGGACAGGAGTGGTTTGCATTGGTAAATTGCTTCAGGAGCTTCCAGATGATGACACCATATGGGATATAGCTCCTTTTTTCGATTACCTCGCACATGTTGAAGCTCACATCAATTAGGAATGGCTTGTACTGGTTGGAATAGTCCTTCTTGAAGACCTGAACTCGAATCTAATAAAGAACTGTGATCAAAGATCGGAAAACGGAGCTAAACATTGTCTTACCACTGGTTTCCGTAATGGCACAGTCAGGAAGCAGTCCATGTTCACCACAGCTAAGTTCCAGTTTATGGCCTTCACGTGGCAGGAGATGTTAGTAACCCGAGTCGGATCTCCCTGGCAGTCAATTTTCACGAGCTTATAGACCAACTGGGCGTGAGTCTAGTTCGAAAAGAAACCCTTTTTTTAAGATTTTTCCCTATTTTAATTAATTATAATATATAATGATCCTACGCCTTGCCAAATTAAGCAACATCCGAGGAGCAGCAGACCTGATAATGCCATTTTTTCCAACTGACAGCAGTCAAAATTACACCATGACGCTTCGTACAACGCATTAGTTGAGTGAATATCTAATCTATTTTTAATGAAATGGCAAGAATCAATATTTGGGCAGAGTGGCGATTCTGAGGGTTAGAAAGCGCGTTACTCATTATTCTCAATCCAAACAGTCAAGTTCACAGAATTGTTCAAGATATAAAATAATAAAGTCCAAAGAAAAGAAGGGTATAAATACTTCCTAAATTACTGAGAGTTCTTTTTGTATATTAATAAAGATTATATTTTATTTGGCAAGTATATAAAGGGTATAAATACTTCCTAAATTACTGAGAGTTCTCTTTGTATATTAATAAAGATTATATTTTATTTGGCAAGTGTGTATCCGAAGAAAGCCGTTTTTTCCGGCGTAAAGATTGAACATTGAATTTCATTCAAACATATCTTTTATCCTACAAATATCATCTGACTCTGGGCCTCTTCTTGCTCTTAATTTGTTCCATGGCTTCAATGTAGAACTTTGCAGTGCCCACGTACTCCCTGTTGGTGGAATTGATATCCGTAAAAGAGATGCTGACCAGGTAGAAGCCTTGGGGAAAAGGCGGAACCAGACTGGTGTCCAGGTATCCATTCCGAGCGGTCATCTGGCCCTGTATAGGATATTACGTCATATTCCTGAATTTTAATAATATAATGCTTTACCGAGAAGGGACAGGAGTGATTTGCATTGGTAAATTGCTTCAATAGCTTCCAAATAATGACACCATATGGGATATAGCTCCTTCTTTCGATTATCTCACACATTTTAACGCTCACATCAACTAGAAATGGCTTGTACTGGTTGGAATAGTCCTTCTTGAACACCTGAACTTGAAGCTAAAAAAGAATTGTGATCAAAGATGAGAATAAGGAGCTATACATTGACTTACAATTGCTTTCCGTAATGGCACAATCAAAAAGCAGTCCATGTTCACCACCGCCAAGTTCCAATTGATGGCCTTCACATGGCAGGAGATGTTAGTAACTCGAGCCGGATCTCCCTGGCAGTCAATTTTTCCGAGCTTGTAGACCAACTGAGCGTGAGTCTTGTGGGAAGAGAATTCGGTTTGAGATCCATCTTAATTTTGATTATTTTTAAAATATAATGAACCTACGCTTTGCCACATCAAGCAACATCCGAGGAGCACCAGACCCGAAATTGCCATTTTTAAAACTGAATGGAATCAACTTTACACCATTGCCCTTAGTAGTCCATAATGGTTGAATGAATACCTAATGTATTTTTAATTAACAACTGACAATCAATGTTCGTAAACATTGGTGGATCTGAGGGATAAACACCACGCTACTCCATCCATTATATCTAGACTTTATTCTATAGGATTTTATTAGGTGTCAAATAAATGTTATAGATATCTAAATCAAAATTATTCTGCTGTTTATTTGGTTTAATATAATTGATTGCACTTGCATACAATATCCATGATATAGTAAACTCGAATTGCAAGTTTGCGCATAGAAGCTTTGTCTCAGCAGCTAACCTTTTTTTCTCATCAGACTCTGGGCCTCTTCTTGGTCTTAATCTGTTCCATGACTTCCAGATATATCTTGGCAGTGCCTATGTACTCGCTGTTGGTGTAATTGACATCCGTAAATGAGAGGTTGATTAGGTAGAAGCCTTGCGGAAAAGGTGGAAGCAGACTGGTGTCCAGGGAGGCATTCCTAGCGATTATATGGCCCTGCATGGGAAAATATATGCATATTGCGTAAATGAAATATGAAAATATAATGATTTACCGAGAAGGGGCATGAATGATTCGCATTGGTATATTGCTTCAGGATCTTCCAGACCATGACACCATATGGGATATAGTTCCTTCTTTCGATTATTTCACACATGTTGAAGCTTACATCAATTAGAAATGGTTTGTACTGGTTGGAATAGTCCTTCTTGAGCACCTGCATTTGAATCTAATGAAGAATGTTGATCAAAGATTAGAATAAGGAGCTATACATTGGCTTACAAGTGGTTTTCGTAGTGGCAAAACCAGGAAGCAGTCCATGTTCGCCACCGCCAAGTTCCAGTTGATGGCCTTCACGTGGCAGGAGATGTTAGTAATTCGAGCCGGAATTCCCATGCATTCAATTTTCCCAAACTTGTAGACCAACTGGGCGTGCGTCTGGAGGAAAAAGAATACCGTTTGAGATCCTGCTTAACTATGATTTATTTTAAAGCCTACGCCTTGCCACATTAAGCAACATCCGAGGAGCAGCAGACCCGTAAATGCCATTTTTACAACTGACCGCAGTCGAAAATACACAGTAATGTATGGGTTATCGTGTTCGTTGATTGCATATCTAATTTATTTTTAATGAAAAGCCGAGCATCAATATCCGAACTCAGTGGCGGATCTAAGGTTTGAACGGGCAGGCCAAACGGTCAAATCGATGGAATAGTCAATATGTAAATGTTAAAAGCCATTAAATAATTAACATGTATATTTTTATAGATCATTAAGCTTTTATTGGTCAACCTTTTCCACACAAGCGTAACAATTCGAAACTCAAACTCCTCCTAGCACGTGTTAGATCTTACAGATATCATCAGGCTCTGGGCCTCTTCTTGCTCTTGACTTGTTCCATGGCTTGAATGTAGAACTTGGCAGTGGCCACATATTCTTTTCCGTCTGTGAATAAGGTGCTGAATAGGTAAAAGCCCTGGGGAAAAGGTGGAATCAAGCTGGTGTCCAGTATTCCATCCCTCGCTATCAACTGACCCTGCAGTAAAAGATTATGTTATGATCATAGGATGAGGGCCTGGAGAACCTCTATACCGAGAAGGGACAGGAGTGATTCATAGTTGTATATTGCTTCATAATCTTCCAGAGGATTACGCCATATGAGATATAGCTCCTTCGTTCAATAACTTGGCATAGGTTGACGCTGACGTCAATCAGAAATGGCTTGTACTGGTTGGAATAGTCCTTTTTGAAGACTTGCACTCGAACCTGGCAAGTGATTGTAAACATATTTAATTCTATTTATGTATATATTTAAATTAGGGATCTGTACACCGTCTTACGATTGGGTTCTTCATTGGCACAAGCAAGAAGCAGTCCATGTTGACCAGCGCCAAGTTCCAATTGATGGGCTTCACGTGGCAAGAGAGGTTAGTTATCCTTTGGGGCTGGAATTCGCACTCAATTTTCACGGTCTTATAAACCAACTGAGCGTGCGCCTTCAACCAAGGATAGATAATATATTATGTAGATAATATATAATATATAGATAATATGATAATTATCCTTAATTTATTTATTAGAATATGCAAGCTTACCCCTTGCAACATAAGGCAGCAGCAGCCGAGTAGTAGTAGGCCCGTAAGTTTCATTTTTTCAACTAACTGCGATAAAATTGACATAGTTATGTTTAGGTACAAATTGGTTGATTGAATAGCTAATCTATTTTTAATGTAAAGC
Organism: Drosophila baimaii; assembly: GCA_018874675.1. Taxonomy (NCBI): domain Eukaryota; kingdom Metazoa; phylum Arthropoda; class Insecta; order Diptera; family Drosophilidae; genus Drosophila; species Drosophila baimaii. The sequence goes on along the minus strand of JAEIIU010052500.1, from coordinate 55,676 downwards.
TAAGAATACACTAAAATAGTTATTAAAAATAAGCATTCCTGATTGATCATCATATATTACCCGTTAAATTATAATTATTCAACATTATTTACAGGAAAGTATTTTAAGAGGAGAAAGTATCCCGGACCTTAAATATTTAGTTTGACTTTGGGTCTGTTCTTGATTTTAACCTTTTCCTTAGTCTCCATGTAGATCTTTGTAGTGCCCAGGAGGTTGCTGTTACCAACATTGTTATCCGTAAACGTCAGATATGAATAATACAAATTTATAAATAACTTAAAGCAATAAACAAATAGAATTTAAATTCACCAGAAAAGTAGCGCCAGAAAAAATCGCATGCGAGTTTGCGCCACAACTATCGCAACCAAGCAGCGGCAGGCCATCGTTGCATTCTAGATGAGTTGGCAGCCCCAAAACCAAAACAAACCGCTCAACAGGCGGACTTGAAGATTATTTCTCTTGTTTCTCCCAAAAATAATGGATAAAGATGACCAAATGGCAGACAAGGAGGATGACGAGGTTTTACCGCCACCCACTACAGCCTCCTCGGGCCAAATCAAGGCCATTGCCAAGGATACAGTGCACAAAATCTGCTCGGGACAGGTGAGAGTTTGGATTGGCGGGCTTTGTTTACGTTTCCAAATCTTTACTTTTTGCAACCAAAACACACTCCACAGGTGGTGCTCAGCTTGGCAGTGGCTGTCAAGGAGCTGGTGGAGAACTCCATAGATGCAGGCGCCACTTTGGTGGAGATTAAGCTCAAGGATCAGGGGCTGCAGGGCGTAGAGGTCAGCGATAATGGCAGCGGCGTGGAGGAAACCAATCTGGAGGGCATGAGTACGTATCTTTCCTCTATAGGAATAGTATTTAATTGCTCTATTTAAAGCCGCCAAGTACCACACTTCGAAAATTCGGGAATTTGTGGATCTGCTGGGCGTGGAAACCTTTGGATTTCGAGGAGAGGCGCTGAGTTCTCTTTGCGCCTTGTCGGACATGGTCATCCAAACGCGGCACAAGTCCACTGAAGTGGGTGAGTAGGAAATCTATTACTTATTCTTCGATTAACCCACTAAAACTCCTTGGCATCCAACAGGCATCAAAGTGGAACTCGACCACGAGGGCAAGTTCAAGAAGCGTTCTCCCTGCGCCCGTGGCGTGGGCACCACTGTCACCTTGTCCAATCTTTTTGCTACTCTACCCGTACGCCGTCGTGACTTTACGCGGAACATCAAGAAGGAATTCACCAAGATGTGCCAGATCCTGCAGGCTTACTGCCTGGTCACTAAAGGCGTGCGCATCCTTTGCAGCAATCAAACGCCCAAGGGCGCCAAGACTGTGGTCCTGCAGACACACGGCAACCAGGAGGTTTTGGCCAATATTTCAGCGATTTTTGGAGCACGCCAGGCGGCGGATCTAGTGCCGCTGAAGTCACCCTTCGAGCAGGGTCAGCTGAGCGAGGCGGGATTGCGGGCAGATCTGGAAGCCTCCGCGGATGCAGCCGACACCACATGCACGCAGTTCAGTGCCGAGGATGTAGAGCGTCTTAATCAAGCCGACTTTCAGCTGGAGGGCTTCATTTCCAGCTGCCGACATGGAGCGGGACGCTCGAGCAGAGATCGACAGTACTTCTTTGTCAACTCGCGGCCTTGTGATCCCAAGAATGTGCGTGAAAGGGGGACTTCGATTAAGAGTAAACTTCACCCTTTTTGCCTTTCCAGATAGCCAAAGTAATGAACGAGACTTACCATCGCTATAATGTCCAGCAGCAGCCCTTCATCTACCTCAACATAGTCACTGCCCGCTCCGATGTGGATGTGAATCTGACGCCCGACAAGCGCCAGCTGTTGATCAACAACGAAAGGATTCTGCTGTTGGCCCTGAAGAAATCCCTGCTGGACACCTTTGGCCAGACACCGGCCACATTTCAGATGCAAAACACAACCATTGTGAGCATGCTGGAACCCAAAGTCAAGACCAAGGTGGAGAGAACAGAATCGCCTGAACTATTTGGAGAGGTTACCAAGATGGAAGAAGATGAGGTGTCCATTAGTTCGTCGCAGAGATTCATGGACGTGCTCAGCCAATGGCGACGCACTGGCGATACCAAAGGCACGGCGCCACCGGCTCCTGCCAAGCGTCGCTGCAGCGAAACCGAGGAGTTGGCCAAGCGGTCCTTGAAAATGCAAAAAATACATCATTTCCTTAGTCAAGAGTCGCCCAAGGAGAAATCGGAACAATCTGGGGAGGAGAGTGATATGGAAAAGACAAAGGAGAACAAGGAGGAGCAGCAGCCCAGCCTAGATGATAGTTTCCTGAACCTCAAGGAACTGGCCAAGGAGTCTGAGGGTGAGGCCTATGAAACCACAGAGGGATTGGCATTAACATTCCTTTTTAAACCCCCTTTTAGCCTACGATCTTTTAACGCAGCCAACCAAGGCAGCTCGCATTGATTGCAAGGTCCTGACGCCTGTAAAAAGCCGCCGCAGTATTGCAGAATTTAGGCCTGAGGTCAAGATCCTGTCTAAGCCGGAAGAGGCTATCATTAGCTCTCAGTTAAGCGAAGAAGCGGAGGAGGTTGCCACCATTTCCTCTCAGTTAACCGAGGAAACAGCAGAACCAAGTGATAACGACGACGACGATGGCATTGAACTACAGACGCGCATAGAATTCGATAAGGAGGAGGATGTGAAGGAGGGGGAGCCCTCCTCCAACTTTGCCAGTAGTGAGCTTCGCATTACCCTAGAAGAGATAGCAGCCTCCATGAAAGCCCAAGAGCAGCAGCAGCGGGAAAGGAGAGCCCGCGCCAAGTTGCAGCGTCTGCGCTTCAAGAGCGAAATCAATCCCAATCAAAACAACAACGCAGAGGCGGAATTGCAGCGGGAAATAGGAAAGGAAGACTTTATACGCATGGAAATCATTGGACAGTTCAATCTGGGCTTCATCATTGTCAAGCTGGAGGATGATCTCTTTATCGTAGATCAACATGCCACCGATGAGAAGTACAACTTTGAGACCCTGCAGCGCAGCACTCAGCTGGAGTATCAGCGCCTGGCCGTGCCTCAATCCCTTGAGCTGACGGCGGTCAATGAAATGGTGCTCATCGATCACCTGCCGGTATTTGAGAAGAATGGCTTCAAGTTTGAGATCAATCAGGAGGGTGAGATTAAAGATTAGAGGTCGTATTTCTTTGGTGAAGTTTAATGTATTAACATGGCAGCTCCTGCCACTAAGAAGGTGCGCTTGCTGGGCAAACCGCATAGCCGGCGTTGGGAATTCGGCAAGGAGGACATCGATGAGCTCATCTTTATGCTGCAGGATGCGCCCGAGGGCACCGTATGTCGGCCTTCGAGAGTGCGTGCCATGTTTGCTTCGCGGGCTTGCCGGAAATCCGTGATGATAGGTACTGCTCTCAATAGGACCACGACCATGAGGCGGCTTATCACGCAAATGGGGGAAATCGATCAGCCTTGGGTGAGCTTTTTGCTTCAATCTTTGTTTAACTTACTTAACTATAAATATCATCCCCAGAACTGTCCACATGGACGTCCTACCATGCGCCATTTAATCAATATCACCATGTTAATGGACAATGACGAGGATGAGGAGGAAGTAGAGAAACCAAAACCCGCCTAGAAGACATCCTTAAATAAAACTCCTGTTACTCCTTGATTATTGTTGTCATTTTTATTTTTATTTATATTTATTTAACTGTTTTCGTTTTGCTTTTGGGGCCACTAAGTATACGTTGTTGTTCTGTAAATGCTTAATTGATTAACGATTAAACGACAGGATCAGACTTACGACTAAAGACAAATACAAAGGTTATCACTTGAGTATGTCTAACAAGCTACTCGTTTTGTTGTTTTGTTTTTTTTTTTCTCGTTTATAACTATTACTATATAGTACGTACACTAAATATATTTATATATATATATGAGAGGCTACATACGTATGGGTATATGTGTGTGTGTCTGCTTAGTTTTGATTACTAAATGCTGTCCACCATTAGTGACTATCCGTAACTAGAGTCTGCTGAGAAATTCAACGATTTTGGCAAAACAGTTTACAACCCACGCATGTGGAGGAGGTCGCTGGCCCCCCAATGCGGCATCAGTTAACTTAGCTTCTAGGTATTTTTTGCCACAGATCCTGCACGTATCTTACAGCTGCCATATATCGTATCGTACATACATAATACTACAGTTTTTAGTGTTTAAAACTATAAGTTTGCTAAGCCACAAGTATAATTAATCTCTACACCCCCTCGCGTCGTCTCTCCTCCTCCTGGTTTAGTGTATAAAATGCATGGCACCCGTGGGGAACAGAGTTCGTTGAGCAAGTTTACCGTCGTCGTCTTAGAACATAAACACTACTCTATTAACTTAGCGATCTAATGACTACAGGCTACACTTTGATTCCGATTTTCTTTCATTTCGATTCCAATTTTTCCAGATTTCGTTTCGTTTTTCGCTTCGTTCATACATTTTGTAAATAAAAGGCAACTCATGAACATTTTTGTGTTTTCAAACAACAATTGGGGGGGAGTCCCCCACACGCTGCTTTTTACCAATATAACACACACGTTAACAAACTTTGCAGGTGGTTCAGTTCTTAGGTGTTACAAGTATTTCTTTGGGAACATATCTCTATATAATCGGTGATCTCTCACTGGAAATAGTTTAAACGGGGAAACGGGGAAAAGTTTTGGCAAAAATCAACAAAGAAAATAAACGCTTAGTTTGTTCGAAGTATCACTCCTGCTTTTTGCTGTCCAACTTGGCGGAAGGGGAATCAAAAACTATATATATTTGAAACCAAGAACCAGACTGGCTGAACAGGATATTATCCCTCAGAACCCTCTCTAGAACCACAGCGGACCAATCGTCTCCACTATGATGTCCAGCACATCCTGACGCCCCATCTCCTTGAGCGTGAGCAACAGGTTCATTATCGTGTGCGACACCGAGTTGGAACTATTACCGGGACAGCTATTCGCCCGACACTCCCACAGGTTCAGGATCTGCTCGGTGGGCGAGGCCTTGGTGGCAAAGTAGGCTATGTATCGGTCCGTATTGAGCTTCTTGGCCAGCAATCGCCAGTCGCGCTCGTCGGCTCGCGGCGGATCCAGGGCGGCGCAGATCAGCCGCTTTGTGGCATGCGGCAGCTGCACAAAGTCCATCACACAGCTCTCGTTCACATAGTTGCCCTGGCGATCGATGGAGATGGTGGTGTTCGTGGTGGAGGCCAGCTCCTCCGCCGAGCCGCTCAGCGAGTGGGCCGGAATGTTGAAGGTATATATATCCGCATCGTCCTCGCTGCCCTGGCCAAAGTCCACGCAGAGGGTGTTCTGGTCCTGCCGCCGCAGGCTGAACTCGCAGTGCAGGATGGAGTTGTTGCTGAGGATGTGCTGGTAGGGAATGGCATGCTCGTAGGGAGCCGCTGCCTCCACATCGGCACTACGCACGCGGATATTGAGGTTCCGGCTGTTCAGGGTGAAGGCAAAGACCTGGCTCTCGCCCAGGAAACTGCCACCCAGTTTGGCCTCCACATTGGCGCAGATGTCCCGACTATTGGGCAGATCCTTGACCACATAGATCCGCAAGCTGCAGTTGGCGCTGCTGGGCGGCGTATGCTGACTAAATGCCAGCAGCTTCATCTTGATGGATGGCTGCTGGATCCTGGGTTCCGCCACCACGGCGAAGTGTCCCAGCTGCTCCGTCATGATGAACACATGCCGCGACTCCAGCTGCACGAACATGGGCGTATTGATGGTCTCCTCGCCCACCGACACTGCCCGTCGCCAGTTCACGCTCAGCTCGTCGTGCTCGCTGTCCGCATGGTAGATGTGGACATGCCACTGCTCTGGCGCCACCAGACAGTGTGGTATCTTCAGGATCACCGGCTTCACAAAACTATAGTTACGCGGGGCACTGTGCACCACACTGCTGCACAGGATGGAGCTCTCGGTGGCGCAGGACACGCGGCTGCACTCGTCGCTCAGCAGGAGCAGGGACACATGCTTCTTCGTGTGCTTGCCAATGGCGTGTTCGGGCACGAAGAGGAGCAGCTCTCCGCCGTAGAGGCGTAGCTGCCCGCCAGAGCTGCTCAAGAGCTCGTAGCTGCTGCTCTTGGAGGCGTTCAGTATGGACAGCTTGTTGTTCATGTCAAAGGTGGAGTTGGCTATGGGAAATCATTAAAAATTAAATGTTTTCGATGCTAAATTTATTAATGTTTACTTACAGGTATCTGCGGTGGAGGACTCTCCAGTTTCGGACAGATAATCCACACTGAGATGATCTATGGGGTTGGTGTAGCTGCAAAAAATATTAATATTTAATTAAGAAGAGATCCTTAAGTGAAATGCAATTGAAATAAAAAGAATGAATATTAAAAGAAGCTATTAAATACTTAAAGTCCACATATAGTTCAAAGAGAAAGGCTCTCAAGAAGGAAGTAATTTCGTTCTTAGTGGCCCGTTTCCATGGCAAGGATATTAAAAGAATCATAACTAAGGACGTACTTAACATGACTCGAGAGTCGTAAAAAAAAGACATTATACTTTCTCAAAAAAGTAATCAAAATGTAAGCCCTCTTTATGAAAAAGTATTAAAATTGGGAAACATAGCAAAGAAGGACATATAAAAAGTGTTTAGACTGCAACTGAATTAGATAAAAAATAGAGAAATATTTAGAATATTTTTAAAGCTCTTTAAATACAAATGATTCTACTCAAAAACTCAATAACAATCAAAGTTTAGCCACAAATATCAACACGGAAAGGGCATACTTCCTGGCAAAAGTATTTAAACCATATTGTAAGCAAGTCGCGACTCAAGTGCCACAAAAGGATACAAGGAACATAAGTATTAAAAAGGACATACATATATACACTGAGCAAACTAATAACATTCACGGCTTATTTGTGCACTTACTTGGCGGACAGATTGGGCACATCGTAGTGGTGCTCGGTGACACCGACGCCGCCAACGCTGCCACATCCCAGGCCCATGCCCATGCCCACGATATGCTCGCCGGGCAAATAACGATGTCCGGGATTGACGTAATCGTATCCCATGTTGCTGGCCTCGATGTGCATGCGCATCTCCTTCTTTTCCACAACGCCGGGCATATAATCCGCGTCCATTACTGCGAAACGGAATCGAAATACACACACTTGGTCACAATTGCTTGCTTGTTGGGGGGAGCAGGCTCGGCTCTCCGTTTCAACTCACCTGAGCGGGCCATGTTGTAGTGGGGATTGGTGCGAATGCCACGGCGGGCACAGCAGATGAGCGCTGCGCCAAAGGCGAAGCAGACCGCGGTTATGAAGGCCAGTCCCAGATAGAGGGTCCAATCGAAATCTGCAATGGCCAAGCGATGTGGATTCATATAGAAACTGCTGACTGTGCTGGTTATACCCTAGATAATTCATATTTATGGAAAGTGTTTGAGCACCCGAGGCTGGGAATTGTTTCTTATGGCTTTAAAATATAATTCCTTATTTCAATCTAAGCTATGACTCATCTAAAAATTAAAGTTGATTTAAAATCACTTAAAATCTTGTTTAAAAGTATGTTTTAATATGCATTTGGCACTTCTAATATTTCAATGCATACTTTTGGGCACCTTTTTTAAATTGGTTTCATATTCTTAGCTAATTTCTGGAGTCCCTTTCATTTTCTAGTTTATAATTTCATATATTCATAAATATATATTTATATATTTCATATAATTTAATACAATGTATCCTGTACATAACTTAAATCACTTTATTTATGTACAGGAAGGTTCTTTAGCTCTAAAAACGTAATCAAATTAGAAAGTTTGTCAATAACTAATAAATTATTAGTAATAATTAAATAGCTTGAGAACATTTTAGAGCCATACCTCCAATACCTATAATAGTTATCCTTAAAGAGCCTTAGTACATAGATATTGTTACTAAAACTCGGGAGAAATTTTGTATAATTTCCCTTTTCCAGGACCCAGAACTAGTGAGTAATTCCAAGCTCATCCCGAAAAGTGGCCCTTCACGATATCGTTCACCTTCCGGAGAACTGAATGGCAATAAAGCCGGCCTGCCGGCCTTCCTGCCTGCCTTTCTGCCTGCAATTTCTGCCTTCAAACCAAGATGCTGCCACCCAGAGAACCCATTCCAATGGCCAATCTTTGTGTGTTTGGGCATTAAAAAAAATGAGGAGAAACCAAGAATTTTCTGCGTAAATCCGATGCCGCCGCCGTCGCCGCCGCCACTGCCACCCCCTGTGCTTTTCAGGATGCCTGCCAAGCGAAATCCACACATTCATGGACGTTGAGTCAACCCAAAAACTGAACTTAACTGAACTGAACCGAGGACGAACCAAAACCGAACCGAACCGAACTTTTCCATAACCAAACAGGCATCCTCTCCCAATCTGTGCATCCTCCTCCACCTCCCACTCCCATTGTCATCAATCCGGAGCAGCCATGCGTATCCGTATATCTGGCGCTCTGCTGAGCGGAGCGGAGCAGTGTATGTCTGTATTTAATGTTTTATGTTTGTATGCTCATCCCCAGTCCAGCTTCGTCTATTTCGCATTATTATTCGCCGCCGGCCCCCCGTTGTCGTCGCCAGCAGCAGCAGCAGCACAGCTCCGATGCCCCCCATCCTGGGGAGATCTCCATGAACCCACACCCCCCACCCACCCCACTCGTTGGACTCCCATTGTTGCGCTGCCTGTTTCCGTTGCTGTGATTGTTGTCGTCATTGTTGCCGGCGCTGGCGGTGACTGGTTGGCGAAAAGGAATCGCTGCAGCGCAAGGAATTACTCTGTATATATTATGATTATTATACCGTATAGTACTTACTCCAGAAGGGATTCGGAGTAGGATTCAGCTTCGCAGGGAAGTGACTGACTGGCTGGCTGGCTGACGGAGTGAGTGGGTGGACGGACGCATTATACAATGTATGAAATGAGCAATTATATTCGCTGTAAATCAGCGGCAGCATCGGAAACAGCCGTAGAAAGCAGCCAGCCAGGAGCGGCAGCAGGGAGCAGCAAGGAGCATCCCCAACTGGGATACATCTCGGCTCGGGGCTTTCGTTTTCCCTTCGCTTTTGTGCAGCATTTTGCATGCTGGTTTTTTCTACTTTTCTCTTTCTTTATTTTTTATTTTTGTTTTCGAAAATCCCTCCTGCAAGGGACATCAAAAGGGGACAACGAGGACGAGTCGTCGTCTCCTTGGCCTGACAAATACGCTTTTAATATCAGATGGCTGAGTACAGGCTGCTGACAATGGGCCATGATGAAGCCGCAGGTATCGGTGGCCCCAGGGATTGGGATTGGATTGGCTTTGGCTTTGCCTTTGGCTATGGCTTTGCCTTTACCTCTGGTGAATCGTAATAGAATCGAATATAAGCTGCACACACTCTGTCACTCTTCGTAAACTTTTCAACAGCAATCAAATAAAAGACAAACCTGCCAAAATCCCCTCCCCCCAGTGCTTGTGCCCTTGCCCATGCTGATCCCGATCCTGATCCTTTCAATTACACACTGTGACAGCCATCTAATTGATCCCCATGGACCGCACGAAACTATGTTTGAGTTGGGTCAATCGCAGCGGCAGCTCCCCCGTTGGAAAATCGAATGGCAAACAGCAACAATGACACGGGAAAAGCTCAGATTTTGGGGGTGGCAAGCGGGTGGGAGATGGACTTGGGACTAAGGACGAACTTTGAGGGGTGGCTGGGGTGAAGCTGCTCCGGCTGCTGTCTTTGCCGCACGCCTAATTATCTGGCAAAGCACATAAACCCACAGAGTGTGTGTGGGAGTGGGACCCCCACTTAAATCTCAATTCCAAGTGCTGCTGCGATTGATTTGCGACCCTTCTTCGATTGGTTGGGATCCTGGCGTCGTCGGAAGTTGAGAGTTTAGAGCTGGGGCCATCTCCTGGGGTGAACTGTCCCTGCCACACACACTTTCTTCTATACTTCCATGGACTTATATATATAAATAAGCCCGTGGCCGTGCACAAACAAATGCACTTGGTTAATTTCCCATTGTGACAATCAGCGTTGAGTGCTCGGCTTTTGTGTGGCAAGGGGTTCAGGGTGCTGGGTGCTGGGTGCTGGGGTCTGGGGTCCTGCTCTGGTGCTGATTCTGATTCTGGCCTGGCTGTTATTGTTGTCTAACTGTCTACTTTGTTGCTTCTGCCGGGGCATTCAGTGGCCTGGCATTCATCCTTGTCACTGGCACAAGCACAACGACCAACGAGCGTACACTCACCATCCTTGCCAATCTGGCACTGTTCGCCGCGGCATTCGGCTGTCTGTATATCCTTTCCGGTGCACAATGATTTGCCATATCCTGCGATACTGTCGGCGGAGCTAGAGGAGCTCGAGCCAACAGCACCCGGCTCGCCTGGGCCTCCTACTCCGCCACCGGCAGCGATGAGTGCGGCCATGCCCACGCCGGAGCCCAGCAGCAGCTCCCCGCTGTCGTCGCTGGCATCGGAATTGGGCGCCTGGCCCTGACTCAGGCACTTCCTGCGACGCACTTGAATGCACTCCGCGGAGCAGATGCTCCAGTCACTCCACGGCGACCAGCGGGCCACTGTAAATGGATGAAGGAGAAGGCAGTTTAGAAATCAAAAGTCATATTAACATGATTTAGCACACATTCCCGACAGCGGCACTCCCCGGGTCATATATCAACCTCAGCCTCAGCCCCGGGCCTTGGCTCCCGTGGCAAAGAGCAGGGACATGGCCTGACGCGGCCTGATCCCCTCTTTCAACTGCTTCAATTACGGCCTAATAGATGCTCCTCGGGGAGAAATCAAAAGTTTGTTCCCACCATAAAATTAGTGGGTCTTCTTTTGGCTTCTCCGCCCCCCATTTTACGATATTTCTACCCCTGCCACGCTGGCTGACTGACGACGCCACTGTTGACTTTTGGGGTTTGTGTGCGCGCGTGGGTGTGGGTTGACTGTGTTGGTTGGGTGAGGAAAAGTGATTGTCATTTTAATGCTTTTCTATTTTCGCATTTTCTTTGCTATTTCAATTTCCCTGCTTCGCTTTTCTCTTTTCTTTTTTTTCCAGCTTGGAGTGTGAGAGCGGAAAGTCCGAAAGCTAAACAAAAAGCCCAAAATGTCCGTGGAACGCGTAGTGCATGCCTATGGCAGCTGAAATATATGTTCGACAGCAGGGCACTGGGAGAAAACTACAGTTAGTAGTAAAAAAGATAATATTGTAATTAAAAATTAATATTTAATAAATTATAATGCTCATTGTAGAAGCAGAAGCTTACGAAGTGCAATTTCCCCTTAGATTTATGCCTATATTATCTTCCCTTCTATAAGTATACTTAACTGTAAGAGATAAAAACAAACAAATATATTACCAAGCTAAGTATCTATGTGTTTAACAGAAATTACAAATTCTGGTATATAAATTAGGCAACAAGTTATTATTGTAATGTATTATTATTGTATTATTATTGTTAAATTCCGAATAAGAAGAGTTTCCTTAAGATCGCTTAAAAGAAACCACTTTTGTTACTTTTATTTATACTGCAATACTCTTTCTATAAATTCTTCTAACATAACTTGTCCTATTAATGCTAATTTGTATTAGTTTTTAATGAATAATTTAATCTAAACGCGACTGTATGCCAAAAACCCTTAAGGATCACAGACAATAAGCAAGAAGTAACCACACAACAATTTCGGAACTTGCCATGGTCTTCATCAGTACCATTCATCTCTTTGGGAATTCAATAGAAAGGCCAGGGATAAGTGCAATAATGCAGATGAGAAGTGGCCCCTAGTATGCCTTGGACTTTCTTCCTTTCATTCTTATTTTTTTATTTTAACGACATTTAAAAATATATTGTATTTAGGTAAGTCACTTCAGTATCTAAACAATTAATTAAATTAGTAAGTGATCTTAAGATAATGACCTATAGTAAATAAATATTAATTTAAATAAATAGTAAAAAATACAGAAATAAAAAATAGTAAAAAAAAAAAAATACATAAAATATTAACCAAACGACTGAATAACTCCATTTCCTCTTCCCAAACTCCCCTTCTTGGTTCCTTTTTCCCTCAGTGAGCTCACATACTGGTATAAATACATCGGCATTTGGCACTTCCTGTTTTGGAAACATAAAACCACCCCCAACAAAAAAGGGGCGCACAGAATTCCGGACTTGTCGCCAGCCATCATCACATTGCCTGGCATTTAGTTTTTGTCCCCCCCCCCCATCCAACCTTTGACGCANGCCCTTGTCCGTGCCCATCCTGTCAATAGCCATCCCCATGGATGGCGTATCCTTTTCGAGCCCGCCAGACAGCGGGGACTGTTGCATGAATCAGGGAGAGCGTAAGTCGTGGTAAGTGATTTTTAAGTTGCTACGAGATACTCGTGTCGCAGTGACGTCACCCACGACGGGTTGCCCGGAAAGTAAAGTAAGTCACTCCAGTTAAAGTCAGTTAAAGTATATATATATCGTAGTTTTTTTTTTTTGTCATATATATTTTTGGGGGAAGCCCTCTTCTCCAAAAGAACCCGAAACGAATGACGCCACGCTTGGTTGGATGCTGATGTCGCCGACGGTTCGGTTTAACACGATTGTTTATTGGATTGTGAAGGCCCCAGTGGCTTCTGGCCATGGCCATGGCGATGGATGGATGTGTTGTAACCCCAACTAAAAAATTTAACTGTCGTCGGCTCGTTAAGCATTCAAGTTTAACAGCTCGCACAGAATGTCGGGAATACGGCGGGGTTGGCAGGGGAATATCCTTTGTCCCCCATTCCCCACCCAATGAGAGAGAGGTGGGATCTGTCGGGGAAGCCTTTCCCTTTGAGGGAAATGCACATTGTCAGGGCTTTCGGTTCAACTTACTGCGCTTACTCGACGAAATGTCAAATCCATCAGGACTGACGATTTGAGTGTCCTCTGTTGTTGGCAGGCGACAGCGTAATCACGGGCGTTGATGGGCGTGGCAGCAACGGCGGAGGCAGCAGCAGGACCATAAGGTTGACACGGTTCCGTGGGGATGAAGAGTCGAGGAAGAGCGACCGGAAAAAACGAAAGCCAAGCGAAATTTAAAATTAATTTTATGACACACTTTTCATAGAAAAGAAATACGGCATACAGCAGCGGCCCACAATGGCTGACGGCCGGGAGAGTTCTCCCGTTCCCCAGCCATCATCTGGAGTATTCTATATATTCCATGGGACGCCCCACTCCCAATTTGCCCCGCTCGTCTGTCAACAATTGCTCATTGCCTGCGCCCGCTGTGCGCTGCGCCTGGCTCTGGCCAAGTATCCTAGGGATCTCTGGGATGGGTGTGTGTGGGGGTGGAGGTGGAGAGCCACTACAATACAATGCAATACAATAAATTTACATGAATAAAAGTGAAGAGTCTCAAACACATGCCGCCCGTGCGTCTGTCAAAAAGAGAGAGCCCCCAGCCCACCATCACCACCACCGATTTTATCCTCATCCTCGGGCCCATCTCTGCAGTATCTCTGTGTCCCTTTCCCCTTGAATCCAGTGCCTTTGTCACCATTTAGTCGGTGGCATGCCGGCGGCGGCGACGATGGCGGCGGTAGCTCCTCCTGTTCTCCCCCAATTTTCTACTGAGACCCAATCTATCCATCTCTATATGTGCATGTGGAGATATCTGTCGTCGGTCCAAGGCAGCCGAATGCGTGTTTAAAATGAAATACTCGGCACTCACTCAAAAATGTATTATGCCATTGTTCGCGCCGGGTATGCTGACTATATCGAGGGGCTGCCGCTCTCTCTATATATATATATATATATATATAGATTCTACTTCATATTTTTCCACTCGTAAATAATAACACTGAGCCGGTGGAGCTTAGCTCTGCATAATATTGGGATTTTCTGGATTAGAAGCTTATGGAAATTCTTGTGATTATTTCTTTTAGATTTCAAGATGTGAGGAAAATTGAAGAATTAATAACAAAACATGGATTTCTTGGCGGAAAAACATCTTGAAATCATTTCAAAAATAGTTTATTAAGTAAATTATTAGGCATGAGCTAATAAATAAAGAAAATCACATGATTTTGGTATATATTTCATGCTTCAATTAGAGAATCTTATAAAGTAAAAGCCATGGTTTTATAATAGGTAAGGATTTCTGCATTTAATATATGAATACAGCCTGAAACTTCAAGAAATTTAATAATAAATCCACTTCTGCATTGATTATAATATTTGCTACTCTTGAAATAAATGAAAAAATAAAAAAAAATTATATATTGATGTATTCAACATAATAACATTAGCATTCTATTGAATAAACCCCTATAACTGAGAGCATTTATGCATGTAAAGTCCAGCCCCTTTTGGATTATGATAATCACCCGAGATCCCAAGTGTATTTCCACTTCGTACTGACCCTAAAGCTTATCTGGGCTTGGGTTTTCTTCTCGCTTTTCTTTTTTATTGTTACACCCCCTGAACTTTTGCGTTGTGCAGTGCTTTGTGTTTTTGGACTGTCCTTACCACGCAATCCCTCTGCCCCGCCCTGCCCTGCCCTGCCCATTGCCATTCCCATTCACATTCCCATCTCCCCGATGCCCCCCTGTCCTGTTCTGTGGTGTGAAAAGTACGCGTTGTTCACGACGCTCCGGGAGATGTATCGACAGAGTCAGCGGGGCGAAAGCCAAGGAGTGCGGAATTACTGGGCCATGTGCAGGTGGCGCCCAGGCTGGCAGTCCCCGGCCGCAAATGCCATTTAAATTGACAATTTTGCTGCTGCTGCTTTACAACCGCCTTAAAGCATCCCCCCATTTCCGGAACGAGGCATTCCACGAATCCGAGCCCGCATTGTGGGCGTGTTGGCCGCAATTCGCAAGCACCCACAATTTTGCGGATGACCGCAACGCAGCTACATACCTGGACAGGCGGCGCAGTCGGCGGACTTCTGTATCTGGGGCCCCGGACACTGGGCGCCCCCATTTAGCGGCATCGGATTGTTGCAGGTTCGCGACCGCTTGCGTCCCTGGCTCGGCTTGCCCGCACACTTGCACTCGCGCCAGGGACTCCAGGTGCTCCAGCCGCCGTTGACTGCGCGGGAATGGAATCAAAAATTGAACAATTAAGAGCGTTAAAAAGGTATAAACACGACTACGGGTTACTTGGTACTCGAAAGAAATGGCCAATGGATTTGGAATCAATTTAATTGCTGTCTAAAAGTAGGCTATAAAATGTTACAACACGAGTAAGCTTTTTATTGCATACTTTGGGGCTCATCTTTAAGAGGTTTTGGTTTTCTGAAGAATATTTGACTTTAAAAGGCTTTTTCTTTGATTTTAAATTACTGGGAATATAATTTGATATATCTGTATATATAGGGTGTACTAATGCTTCCTTTTAACATAAAATTGATACTTTGGTTTCGTAATAAAATCACTTAGTATGGATGGAGGAGGTTGGCGAGAATTTAAAGCAAACTTAATTAGTTTGTGCTTTCGATAGCTGCCTTATTGAAAAAGTTTTATAATTACTCTGCTATCAGGACATAAATGAGCATATTAGCAGATAAAGGCTGTCCCAATATTTACCAATATTAAACAAAACTTTCCATCAAACAAATATATAGTTAAAGATATCCTATAAACCCTGGGCTCCCTGCCGAGTACCTCGTAAAAATATGTTCATTTTAAATTCATTTTTCCAGCTAGCCGCCAGCCATACTGACCATAAACGATGAGCACCGCCGAATCGGAGATGCGTCTGCCGGCAATATTCTCCGCACTGCAGCTGTAGTTGGCCATGTGCTGCAGTGCCACCTGGCGGAAGGTGAGTATGCCGGCCGTTACGCTGATCCCGGGCTCGCTTTCCGCGGTGATGACCGCGTTGTTCTTGTGCCAGGTGAGCTTCGGTTCGGGGAAGCCGCCGGGTGGCTCGCAGCGCAGTTCCGCCCGGCTGCCCAGCTCCAGGCGCAGCGAGGTGGGCGACTGGTTGAAGGACTTGCGAATATCTGTGGTGGTGGTGGCGGTAAAAAAAAAAGGACAGATGCAGGATACCGATGTAGATTCCAGATACCGATAATAGGGGTAAGGCTAAGCGAGGGTCGCTCCTGTTGACAGGAAGCCACCCCACGCCAGGCCTAAGGTGTATTACACATGTATGTTAAGTGTGATGTCAGTACACTTTAAATATGTTCAATGGGAGTTAAAGTATCTTTTTCTAGTCTTAAATGGGTTTTAAAGTGTTATCAACTTCGTTATTACAGGGATTTAAGTATTTATAATTAATTTACATATTTTCTATTGTAATTCCAAGACTTTATGGAAGTTAAAACTCATCTTAAGACTTCCTTAAAATGAAATAAAATAAAGGCTAGATGGAAACGACTGAATGACTGCATAAAATATAATTAAATTCCTTGAAAAGAGTTCTCGGTAGTAAAAAATGAAATCAAAAATGTTTTCCTTCCCATTAAAAGTCATTAAAGACCGGCCTGGACCGCTTGTTTAAATTTATTTGATCGCCTGACCTTAATTTAACTATTTAATTGTGTTTGTTTGCCATTAATGAAAACATTTCTGATTGAAACAAACTCAATCAGTGGTTGGTGAATGGTTTTCTGAATTTAAAAAGCTTAAAAGTCAAAGCAAAAATGAATCCATTAATATTTAATTTAATTTTTAAGCAAGGCTACTTTTTATTAAATTAATTAAATTGATTATTTATTATAAAAGACAATGCTAGTTGCCTGATTTTTAAATTAAAGTGGCTTAAAGCCACAGACTAAAAGTGAATTTATAAATATTTAAATGTAATAAATAGTAATTGAAATAAAAGAAAGGCCACCTTTTTCGGGGCTGTGTACTCACAGGCTATGTGCACGGTGGCCGCCTGGCTCTTGACCACGCCACGCGACGACCAGGCGTGGCACTCGCACTTGAAGGGTCCGTCGCCAAAGAACTCGTCCACCAGGTCGCGATGTATGGTGGCGGTGACCTCCTCCATGTTGACGCCCGTATGCGGATCCACATGGGTCTCGTGCGTCGAGGGCGGGGGCTGAGAGCTGCCGCTGCACTTGAAGATCACCTGCAGTGAGTGCGAGGCCTTGCACTTGAGGATGGCCGGTCGGTTCTTGACCACAAACACGCTCTCCGGCTCGCTGAGGAAGATGGGCAGCGTGTTGCTGGCCTCGCCGGGACTCAGCTTGCCGCTGTTGAACTCCTCGAGCAAAGTGCCCGAGCCTGCAGATCCCGCGGCCGCTGCTGCCGAGGCGGAGCCCACAGGCGGTCGTCCGGCATTCTCCTCTTCACTACTGTTGCTCAGCAGCTCCACATGGTTCTTGTGCGGTGCCGTTTCCTCCGTGACCAGGGAGTTGGCAAAGGGAGCCATCGCCGTCAGTGGGTCAATCGCATCCTCCTCCAGGGAGGCGGACATGCTGCCATAGTCCAGCTGCGGCAGCTCTCCGGCGACATTTAGCGATAAGCAGATGACCTGGAGGCCAAACAGCAGGGTAATCGCACTTCCGGTTCTATTAATCACCGCCATGCTGGGCCTTTGGGGGATTCCCTCTCCCTGTCCCAGCTCCTGTCTCTGTGTGGAGTAGGAGGAGGTGTCTGCTGCTCCTGCTCCTGCGTTTCCTGTGCAACTGCTGCACCTGCAATGTGACGTGGCGTTGTGGCAATGGCGAGCTAACTGCAGGCATTAGCATTAGCTGCACACTCGCTTTGTTGACGTGGTGAATACGATCTGGAAAGTCAGATAAGGAACTCGAGTTAGCCAGGGAGTAGTGGTAGTGGTAGTAGCTACCTTTCTACGTCTTGGGGCAGGCAATTTGCGCACTTGGCAATAAAACGAGAACCCACAAAGCGGTCTGTCAAGCCACGAAAAGTGTCCATGGTTTGACTAAAGTGTTCATATCTCTGACGCACACTCGTAGCATTAATAGCCTTAAGGTCTGTGACATACGTTTATCGGCCAAAGACGACGTCTTTGTACTCTACCTGCTCAGGTGTATTTGTGGAAAAACTCTCACGTTTCAAGGGAAACTACAGAAAAAGTAAGCATTTGTTTAGGTAACTAAATTTTTGAGGATTTCTTCAACTAAGAATAGATAGGTTCTTCATAAGGGAAATCCCTCTTATAGGGTAATTTATAGCTTGATTAATACAAGAGCTTAATGTGGATTATCCAGAATAGAAAGATACCCCCTAGAGGTAAGAAGTCACCTCATATTTTATTTATTTCCTAAAACCTTTTTATGGAATTTCCCACGAAACTAAACCTAACTCTTCATGGAGTGTCTCCTAAAATTCACCTGCTCTAAAATTACATCATAACAAGAACCCAAAAACCTGATGCCTTGCAACCCTTACATCTTACTCAAAGATTTTCATTTGTTGTCTTTCAACAATTGTATTCTTTTGAGTTTAGATTTCATTTCCTGCCTAGGCCTAGGTAGGCCACGTTTTTCAGGGCACCCAAGGCTCCTATCTGCTGCAAGGATCAATCAAAAAGTGGTCTTAGGTAATGGAAATGTATTGTCGTCCATAGTTAAGGACACTTCCTGTACTCAGCCCAATCGATGAAGTGTCTCCATCAATCAAGGAACCCAGCGAGACCAAGATACCCGACAACCCAACAAATTTCCAAGTGTTAGGGCACACCAGGCTGGTGACCACAAGTTACAAAATTTCCCATTAGCCATGCAAGTCATGCGTCAGGTTCTACGAATCGTTGGTACCTAATCGAAATATTAATAACAGGTATAAGTATGCTCCGCCACACTGCAGTTCTCGGGTACCCAGTCCGGTGTACCCAGGACGTGGTCTCCACTACCGGGGGCTTAGGCTGTGGGAAAAGTGCCTTTTGTCTTGCGGAGTTATTAAGTTTGAGGAGCTAGGAGGGTATGCATGCCGGCACGAACGCCAGGCAGCGATAAGTCCGGCCCCCGTCGTTGCGTTTGAGTTTGAGTTTATGTGTTTGTCTTCGTAATTATGTATTAATCATGCATAAGTTAAAACTCAAAAGCCCAAGTCTCTCTCTCTCTCGCCCAAGTTTCCCGGCTCAAACGGATTTTATAGCCGCGCCGACGTGGGCCATTAAAAGGCGCATCAAGTAAAAGTCGATATGTAAATCTTGCGGAAACGTTGATATGTGAAAAGTGATTATGATTGCGGCTCGTGCGCCGCCTCTAGCTTCTACCCAGAGCCCACAGATACTCGGTACGCAGAGGCCTGACCACGAATCGTAATAAAATATCGGGTAATCAGAAGTTAAGGGGAAATAATACATTTGATGGGTCGTTTAATCGACTTCATCATCATCGTTGGGAGCGAGGCTCGTTTCTTTCGTCTTAAGCGCCTTTATGCGTAATTCAATTGGATTTACAGGGTGCTTGTGGACACTTGAGTGTCTGTCAATATATGTGGATATGTGGCTCGCTGGGCTCATGTAACTGACCAGATTATAATAGTCTTCTTCCGACTCCCCATTACCCTTACATACACACAGTTTTGTGTTCTGTATGTGTGCATTCAATTATAGATGGGATATTGAGGCGGCTCTCAGCTCGTTTTGTTTTCGATTTGTCTAGAGTCTAGACCATTGTTTGACGAGATTGTTTGCGGGCCTGCTTAGCCAAATTACATTTCAGCTAAGGCGCCGGCAAATCGATATTGGCCATCAGCGAAAATCGAACACTGATTTTGGGGCTCATATAAACCAAAGTTTATTTATTACTGCAGCAGCTTCTGGGTGGAAGAATAATGCTGCTCTCTCTCTATATCTGTATATATATAGAAGGAGTATTTACATGACAACGGAAGAGAGATTAATCAAAGTCGGGCACATAAAGTACACCGATTGAATCCGATGGGGAGCCTGTGTCTTATCGCCATCGATCGGGGTATATGTATATTGTACATTACTTTTTAATAGGTTTTTAATGAACTGAAGTAGGCCAAATGGATTGTGCGGGGTGCGCTTATCAGCGGCATTTCATTGTCTGCGGGCGCGCTTTATAATCGAATGGGTTTTATATTTATTGAATGCAAAAAAAAAAGAAGAACTTGTCGCCGACAAATAAAAAACCTTGCATTGATTTTGGCACGCAAGCATCCGGGGGAAACCCCTTCCACTTCCATCCGTCTGACGAGGCTGACTGACTGACAAGCTGGAGGAGGACACACACGCATCTACACTGGGCAAAAAAGGGGGAGGAAATGTATTCTTTTTTTAGGTAATACTTAAAGCAGATACTACTGCGAGATACTTCAACAGTTTGAAAGTCCTTGAAGATAAAGAGGGTTTATTACTAATTTAAAATATATTTAGATACTTTGAAATAAGATTTTACTAAGAAAACACTTTAAAAAATACAAGTTCTGTCTCTTATTCGGTTAACCTTTGATGTTAGCCGATTTCCAAGGACTTTTTCTCTGCGTGCAGTCTAAAGATTTATGGGCAGATACGCAGATACGTTGCGTGTGCATGTAATCATCCTATATTGTGAGCAAAGAGACGCCACCGTATAGTCCCGCTGAACTTTGATGATTTCCCAAGCTCTCGGATTCCAGGCAGGCGGATGAGGATGGGGATGTCGCCGGAGACGACACTTGCTTCCTAGGCGGCTGCCTGGCCTGTATGAATGGATATGCGAATGAAAGACTGCGTGGGATAATCGGCGTCGTATTCAATTTAATTTCACAACTATTGCGGAGTCGCCGCGAAGTGCAAAGGCGGGAGAGAAGCCCTTCCTGTGCTGCCGAATGAGGAAAACTTCCAAGTGAACTCCAAGAACACAGATTCGGCATGGCAGGAGGATGGGGGAATGGCAGGGACTGGGGGGGACGGGACTGCGTCGAGGGGAACAATGCCAGGGCACACACACAAAACAAGTGAGCATTCTATAAAATAATTGATGACTGACTGACTCAGTTGCCTGGCAGCGGTGGCAGCAATAATTTTTATACTTCTGGAGCACACTCACGCACACACTCTTGAGCACTAAAATCAAATGCCACTCGAAACGCTGCGCCAGTTGCTTGGTGACTGCCCTGAAGTGGATCCATGGATGTGGATTCCGCTGGATGTGTGTGTGTCTGCCGCAGATGCCGCTGCCTCAATTGCGTGTGACTCTCCTCCGGGCTCCGTCTCTGACTGCGTCGGAGTACTCCTCCTCGTAGTTATGTTGTACAATCGCCGGAACATCTGTAGCACAAATGAAATCTTTAATGCCCAAGGGACCGTGCTGGTTACTCTCGGCATCTGTATTTCACATGTTGCGCATTTTGCCCACACACTCTCCGCAACTTGAGACCGTATAGAGGCAGACTATTGTGAGAGATCTTTTCGGGCCACGCTTTGCCTTGTAATCAAACAATTAAAGATGATTTTAATTAATCTATTTATAAAACCCTCCCCCGAACGCCGTACCGCCGTCATAACTGCTCAAAATTGAACGAACGGACGGCAACTCCACGGGATACCCAGCGACAACAAACATCTTTAAATTAATTAAGCGTAATTGTCGAGGAATTAGAAGTAGAAACAATAGTTTTCAGCATGAGTTATGGGGCATGTTGCTACAAGATACACTAGATACGACACTGGATGGAGAGTGAGAGGGGGAAGAGAGGCCGCCTGCATGCAATAAACAAATTATTTATGAATCCATCAGGCCACAGTAAGCGGCCGAACAACTGATGACGGACAGCCCTTATCATTTGTGTATCGTATTAGCAAAGTTCTAATGTGTCCGCTCCTAACAAATGATGCTAGTAACCTAATTTATGTGTGTTGCCAAAACTGGCAACTGGCAACTGGCAACTGGCCACAGGCCACATGATGCCGGCTGATGATAGCCAGAAATAGCAGTTGTGCCTACGCAGTACCCCTAGTTGGAGATGGAATGATATTATAATAGCTGTAGAAAGTTATACCCCGACACAGGAAAACCGACTGCTACCTAAGCATGTTAATTCCCTCTCGATTCTCATCATCATCATCGATCCGGATCAGAGGTTCAATCCAACGATTTACGATGGTTTCCCTGGGCTGCGCCCTGGGCTGCTATCAGCAGCTACCTACCTTTTGGAACAAAGGCCGCGGTGCCGAAAGTAAAAGAAACGAGCCTATTCTTTCACATCTAATCCACTGCTAAGACCCTGGCGAACCTATAGGAGACCCAGGTCCCGGCTTCCCTACATACATACCTTCTCTCACATATGTTGTTCGAACGTTCGGATGACAATTAATCACCGCAGGAGTCAAAGATGTTCCCTGCAACGACGGCGACGTTCCCATGTCCCGAAAAATTCGACCTCCAAGACCAGGCCCAGGCCCAAGGCCCAAGCCCAAGCCCAAGCCCTTGTTTGCCCATCGAAGGCAACAGCTGTAAATGTATCGGCGACTCCTCATACTCGTAATTTTTTGGGTTGCACAACCCCTAAAATTATGGACTAGACCCGGGGGAACGAGTGTGAGAACTCTCTGGTGATGAGGAAAGGGTAAGAGTTGCGCGCGTAAATTGTTAAAAAGGCAGAAACCAAAGTGTGAGTTCAATCATTACGTGCATTTGTCAAGGCCTGAGAATTGTTCCGAATGTCGCTGCTGGTTGCCGCTAAAAAAAACCCTATATACGTGATATACCATTCCATTTCGTCTGTCTGTCACTCAGTCAGTCAGCTCAGTTAGGACGTTTCCACGTCCAAGGGGGATCATTATATGCCAATTGGCGATTGTTTGCTACCCACTCACCGAAACCCAACAACCCAACGATGGAGGGTTGGTAATTGCAATCCACATTTGAATTTACATTTGAATAACGGTTGCAGGCCCAAATTATAACTGTAATTGCGGCATGTCGATGGAGTTCTTGTTGCCATATTATAATTGAAGCTGCTGCATCCTTTATCAATGAATTGAGTGCTGCTGCTGCACTCTCATGAGGGCTTCGTGACAGCCGCCCCGTGACAGGAAAAACAAAAATACAAAGTACTGAGAAAAATATTTCATAAACATTCTCATAAACGATTTCAATATGTGCCACAAAAAAGGGGCTTATCTGTGGGGTAATTTTAAAGATTTTTGTATATATTTTTTAGGAGTATACTATGTAACTTGGTTTTATGGGAAGGTTTTATATTCTCACTTCGTTATTTTTTAGAGTAACCAACTAAGGCGAGCTGATTCTTATCGGAATGGTTATTTTAAAGATTTCTTAAAGCCATTTCGATAATATAAAACATCAGTTTTTATGTGCATGTTTTATGTTCTCACATCATTATTTCAAATGATGCTATGTTTAGGGCAAATTGCTTCAGGACTGTGCCTTATCTGTATGAGATTTTGAGGAAGTTTTAGTGTTTAGTTGTAAAATGAGAACATAACTTCGAAACATTTTTATTTTTAAAATTTAAAGTACGATATAAGCCAAGCTAAAAATTGGTTTGTTCTAGGTTTCCCTTTGTTTTCATATAATCTTCTTAAACAGCAACCGAAACATTTTTAAAACAATATCCTCACATCCAAAACTATAAGAAAAAACAGGCTTCATTTAGTTTTTCCCTTTTATTCTGTTTCAATTTAAGAGTAAACCTCCCTAATTAATAATTTCCCTATCAATTCCATTTAAATTGCTTGAAATTAGTACAAGGTTGATTGGTTTTTTCCCTGTGCATTTACACACACTCGCACACACACTCGCAGCGGGCCTCTCAGCAAATACACATGGCTAAGCGCAATCATAAAAATACAAATAAAAATAAAAATACATGATGGCGTTCAAAAGGGCACGCTTTTCATAATAAACATTAGCGAGCGAGCGGCCCTTCGGTGGCACTGCCACCACCCCCGCTTCTCGGTGCCCCGCTTGGTCACATGGTTCGAGGGTCGTCCGCTCCGCTCCGCTCCACGAGGTTCCCAGCACCAGGAACCGCCTTCCCCACCTCTGTTCCGCTCCTGGCTCGCTGGCTGGCTCGCTTGTTTGTTTGTTTGTGAATTGGTCGTCTTTAGTTACACTTGAATACGTTTTGTGTGTTGTCGCCGGTCCGGTGTATGCACTGAGTGTGCGAGTGTGCGAGTGTGTGGGTTACGGTTTACTTGCTGACGGGCAGCACTTCACCTCCTCTGCTCAATGCACTTTGCACCTTAAAATAGCATTGCAGTGGCATACTTAGCGGCGCAGGAAGCGACACACCACTGCAGCAGTGTCCCCCATTGTGCTGCTTTTTATCCTGCGCCTGCCTGTCCACGCCGGGTTTCTTATTATAGTTAAGCATCGCTACTTACACGGCGTCCTGCTCGTCCTGCCGCCTGCTCCTGCTCCTGCCTTTGCCGAGCTGTTGTCTTAGGAGCCAACATGTATCCAGGATCCAGTTACATGCCCAGCCCCTTTGCCTTTGCTATCCTGTCGCAATATCCCTGCGCTGGCTGGCTGGTTGGCTGTGTGTCTGTCCTTGTGCGACGGTTGTGTGTGTGTGAGTGTGTGTGGGTTTAGGACATCTGTAACCTTATCGCTCTTAGTTTACTTGTCTCCATTTACACTCATTATGCCCGAGCTCACTGTTTTCACTCGGAGACGCAAGGGTATCCTGCTGGTATCATCACGCAAGAGCACACGGTTAGGTATCTCAATCCCGCATATATATATAAACATAAACCACCGATCCCACGATCTGTCCCGTTCGAATTTCAATACGCGCGCTCGGAAATACGAATTACGAAAACAACAACAACTGCGACGAGCCGGCGTGCGTCCGATTGCCTCGACGTTACGCGTTGAAATGAGAAGTCTCATGGATTCGTGGGGTTCCACACACCGAAGGCAGCTACGCAAGAGCCCTGCACTCCGAGAAAAAAGTCACCCTTACAAGGCAGAACGAGTTTCGGAATTTGAGAAACACATTTCTTACCCTTGTTGCTTGCACTAAGGGGATCTATCTATTTTTAAAGGATTTTTTAAACTTCTAGTTTCAAATAAATTTAGAGAAATAAACTATACACTAACACTGATTTGCTTCTAAAACAATTAAATAATATAAGCGTATTCAACAAAGGATATTAAATTACCTAGTATAAATTAAAGTCACACAATGGCAGTCTTTTAAGTTACCTTTTTCTAAAATTTCAAACGTGAAAGCAGCGAATTTTGTAAAAGTTTTTTGGTGAATAAGACTAAAAAACGAATATACTTTTTAAAATATTATTTAATACATGTAAGTAGGGATAAAATTAATTAATTTTATGTATTTATATTCTGCAATGAGGTCAACAGTAAAATATATTTTTTACATGAAAAAATCAGGCGCTGAATAATTTGTGTAAAATTGCAACTAATGTATTAATTAGAAATTTAATTGGTAAGCAAAAATGTATATAGTTTTTAGGTCATTTAAAGTCATAATAGAACTTGTTTAATTATTAAAATCTATTACAACTTTACAACAAAAAATCCCAGACTTGGGTTGCTTATCTTTTTTTAAGGAATAAAATTAAACATTTTCCTTTCTAATTGTGTTTCTTTGATCACTTGTTCAATTTCGCTGACTTTGTATATTTTTTAGCTATTAAATATATTTAACCTGGTAATGTGTAACGTATAGTTTTAGTACTTTGTAATCTGTTTATAAACAAAAAGAACAGGTGAACATGTTTCTTCTCAGTGCAAAAGTTTCGCTCTTTGACTCAGAGAGCAACAGTGAGCGCCAAAGTCAAAGCCGAACCGAGAAGCGCGTGGCGCTACTCTCTTTCTCTCGCTCTGTCCCGCTCTTACAGCATCCCCAGGAGTTAATGTTGTTGTTGTCCGCAGCATATGTGTGCAGGAAGTGTGTAGGGAGGGGGGACAGTGGGGAGCTGTGGGCGAGAGACAGGGCGAGAGAGAGAGAGAGCACTCTCCCAGTCGGACGCACTTTACGACGTGGATGTATGTATATTGGCTCTTTGCTTTGGCTATTTTGTGTCTTTCCTGCCTCCGCCTGCCTGCCTGTTGTTGTTGTTGCTTCTAATTTTACACACTGGATTCCTGAGATGCTTTCATATTTTCGTTTGATGATTTATTGACTGCAGCGGCAATTAAAGGCCTTTAGCATTGCTTTTTATCAACTCCTCTCAATGACATTGACGTTGACGATGCAGCAGCCGCAGCCGCGGAGCCGAGCTGAGTGGAGTTTTATTTATATTTTGTTGTGCACGCACCCACACCAAGGCGTACGCACGCACTCTCGCACGCACACACACACACCTAGGAGGAGATTTTTTGCCTGCGGCTGTGATTTTATTTTTCTTCCTTTCTTTGTAATTCCGCAATATTTCACTTGAACTTTGCCATTATTCGCGTTTTAATTGCACATTGTATTCGCGAGACTGCGACGGCTACTGCAATTTTTTGCAGCTTGCCACCCGACGGTGCGATGTGTCTTTGCTTTTCGGGGAGCGCAGCATTCCTTTGGCATCACTCACAGTCATTCAGGCGTTTGGCTCAAAAAACTGAGCCTGCTCCCGCAGATTCCTCCCGCCAGCCAGTGTGACCAGCAACCGCGAGGTGGAGCCCAGTTCAGGGTTGAAGGGTTTTCTCCAGAGGTTTAAATCCTGTGGCGCGCGAGCTTTTGGCGATAAGAGTCGCTTTTAAGCTAAAATTTATTTATACAACGAATTTAAATTTCATGCACTTATTACAGAAATATTATAGCTAATTACCCAGAAATCTCTGTGGGTTTTAAAAAACAAGGATGAGTTGCCTGAAAGTAGGCAACAATGGCCTTCAGGTCTATAAAATAATATAAAAAATACATTTATTGATTTTTTTTAATGTGTATATTTCTTTAAACTTAAACAACGTGTGGTAACTAATTGTTCGTTAGGAAACTGAATTTGAAATAATATTTGTAAGTCAAAATACACACGAATGTTTTTTCTGAAATTAAAGTATTTTAAACAAAACTAACTGATACATATATTTTTAAAATTTTTTGTTTTATTAAAGAAATAAACAAAATTATAAAAATGGCTAAAACTGTGGCCATAAATTTAATTTCTATAGTGAAAATGTTTATTTCTGAAGCTTATTTGTTACATATTACATTATATTATAGCATATTACATTAATTTTATATTCTTAAATTGTATTATATTACATTATATAAAATAATAGAATTATTTCGTCTTTGAAAGTCATTTATTTTTGTAATAAAATAAATAATAATATTTAATATTTAAAAGCTGTTTGCTCGCCATCTAGCGGTGGCTTTTAGAGCCTGTACTTTTACATGAACTCCTTTTTCTTTACATATTACTTGTATTCTACATGAACTAACGGGAGAAACTGGAAACAAGAAATGAACTTCAAACTCCTTGCTGGCGTTGCCAGATGATTGAAATTTCAAAAAGTTTGGGTTAAAGTTCGTTAAAAATTTTAAAACGCAAATGAAAAATTCAATAAATTCAGTGAATTTTAGTGTTTGCAAAACCTTATTCACATTTTACCTAATATTGATATTTACATTACTTTTATTTATTCCATAAAAATCTAAATATCCTCAATATCCTTTGGTTCTTCAAAAATATTCTTAATATCTATATCAGCCTTAAAAAACTTATTGTTTTTGCAGAAATTTTCACACTCTTTCTTTTCATAAAACCGATTTTGATTTCCTCCGCAAAGACTATAGATAAACTTGACGCACTGATTTTTGGTATGATTGTAATACCAAGACTTAACGCCATGGCCACAATTCCCGGTCTTCAGAGGCAGACGGCAGAGATCTGTGCGGAATGGGGCAATGATTAGTTTTATTGTTAATCTAAATAAATAAATAATTCACACCATATCGTCTTTTAAAGTTCGCAAATTCAGCTTCTGCAAAAATCAGAAAAAAATATAAGTAGTATTGTTGTAGTATCGTATCGTCGTTAAATATGGGTATCACGTACGAGATCGAGCTTGTTCCGCCTCGCTTTCCTCGGTAGTCTTGTCGGCGTTGACTACTTTAAGGATTAAGAGCTGGATCACAAGGAATAGAATCAAATGTCGCACCATTTTGGAATTGGAAAATAGACCAAGCAAAGGTATTGTTTGTACTGAATTCATCCAAGCCCTCGAGTGTGCTTATATGCAGAGTTCTTATCAGAATCTGAGAAAAGCTGTTTCTTTGCAAGGTTTTAAAGCAGTTCTGTTGGCTTTGTGAAAACAAACTTGGTACCACCTTAAATAGTCCACTGAATCATTACTGATAACAAGAAGCCTAGAGAATGTCTTACATATGTTTTAGTATCTAGCACGGACTTTAAAATACAAACAAATTTTTTAATTGCAATGTAAATAAGTTAGTTTTTACTGCATAACTCATATACATATATTAGAGGTAAAACTTATATATATGTATATTAACCCCATAACCTGAAGAGGTATTACAACATAGTGCCAACCGAAAAGGTATCTGTAGGTGTCTTCACCTTGTTTTACATCACCTGGCGAGTCGATTTAGCCATTACCGTCTATGAGTAGGTCTCAGAGACTATTGAGACTAGATCTCATAAACTATAGAAGCTACAGCTAAAGAATCTGACAACATTCTTAAGGGTTAACAAGACTTCTTGCCCACGCCTACAACAGTCCATAAAAATCATTAAATATTGACTTGGATGTTTGTAGAAAACAAAGTAGTTTAAAGTTTATTTAAATATAATTTTAGCTTGACTGCAGCTATCTTTATATACTTTTTTAATTTCAAAAGAAATCTTCACAGTAGTATTTATCTTTCTGAACATCTTTAGACAAGAAAAATATATTATCCATTGTCGTAAATTATAATCAGTTACATTGAAATTAAAATCATTTCGTTATACTTTATTAAATGAACATAGCTTGTATATCTCTTGAAACCTTACAAAAATATTGTAAGTTAGATCTGTCGTTAAACTTAGGGTGATTTTCTCAAAGCACTCTAGTGTCTGTATATTATTTTGGGATTTTGGTACCAATTCTGAAAATAAAAATAGCAAAATGAGGAAAATAAAGTAAAATTAAGCAAAAATCATACCCTAAGGCAAAGTTTCTCGCACTCGCCCTTTGTATAGAATCGATTCTTATTGCCGCCACAGAGGGCATAGACGAATCGGAGGCAGGCTTTTTGCAAAGGATTGTAGTACCAAGCGTTAACTTTTACGCCACAATTTCCATAATTAACCGGCTGATGACAAATGGCTGTGAAATGGAGTAATTAATACATTTATAGTTTATTATTATAAAGAGTATACACCTCTATCTGCTTGGTATTGGTACCATTGCATGGCAATGGCTACTCCAAGGACATAGAGAAGGATCAGGCTGAAAATCTGGATAAGCATTTTCGGGATGCGGCGGCAACCAAGCAAGTGAAGGAACGTCTTCGTACTAAATCACTTTAGGCTCAAAAATCAGTTTATATATAAACGAACAGCTGGGCTTAGAGCAATTAAACTTTTTGCTCACTTAAAAGTCCTAACTTAAACTTAATTTTTTGATGAAAACCATTTGAGAACAATTTCCTAACAGGTGTTTCTTTAATTTGAATAACCTTGAGCATCTCTTAGGCGCTAAATAAATCCAAGTCATGCCTCAATTAACATTCACAAGACACAAAAACATATTTATTTAAATTTGTTATATAACTTAAAGCACAAGTTAACTAGTTCTTATACATGTCGCAGAGCACCTTCTCCATGGGCGTGTTGCCAATGGTCCGCTGGAAGAACACGGACTCGATCTTGTGGGAGCTAATAATCCTCAAAAGAGGCAACATCAGCAGGAGTCGTCCAAATCTGGCTATCTGGGCCGTGAACTGAGTCTTCGTGTGCTGCGACAACATGACCTGGTTGGGATGGGTTTAACTTAATAAGATTTTTTTCATCTAGTTATTTTTTTTCAATGCTTACATGCGCCTGATCCTGAAGATTTTCAATCTGCGACGGATCCTTTAGGCCTCGAGTTTCGGGCCGGAACAAAACGATAGCCTTGAGGCAAGCAAACTCGGCGGGATCAACCAGCACTGCCTTATACTTGCAGAAGATCTCGTGGAGGGTCCTTACATCCGCTGCCAGCTGTGGGGAAAGGAGTCAGGCTTGGATACTCTCTACTTTAAAAGAGAAAGGAAGACCAGACTCACCTCTTCCTTGGTGATGCAAGTGTCCCCGTTGGCATTGTTCTCCAGATTGTTGCAGTGCTCTGCCACCGAGAAGAGGGCACAGCCGGTGGGATCCAGGGGAATGCACCACTGGATGGCGTTTAGCAGGAACAGCTCAGACCATGACTCCTCCAGTAGGATCACCTGGGAAGGAAAGGATTTGTGGTTATTAACGTCAATTATGAATCATCCAACAAGTTGGCAATAAATTTAGCATTAATCTTTTATATGTACATCTTTTTGGTAACCCACCTGATCCCGAAAGGAGAGCCGCGCAAAGCTGGGCAGATTCTTGGCCCACTTGACGGCCATGAAGAGCAGCCTGGCACTCGTCTCATAGACCGTCTCATGCTGATGGGAATACAGATTTGGCGACATGAACTGCGGCATGATGAAGCTGGAATCGGATCTGCTGACCGTGTGCGGCTCCTCGTCATTGGTGACATCTATGGAGTCGTCTGGAAAAATAAATAAAAAAATATGATCTATAATATATATCTATATTTAACCATAAGCTACATAAACAACTTTAAAAAATAGAAACATATTTAAAACCTATTTAAAAGGAGTTTGAAAAATACTATAAAATGTTAAACATTATCCTTAGAACCTAATATATTTATTGGCATATTGTTGGGCTCCTTTTTATATATTAATTTTTAATTAGAAGTGTTAATAATCCTTAATCCTTATTAAACAAATTAAATATTATTATTATAATATTATTAATTAACCCACCATCATTGTCATTCTCCATCGTGGGACTAGAGGAGCTGACAGAGGACACACTGCCGCCGGCATTATTCTTCTCATTGGCATTCTCCGGCGCCGGGGAGCTGGGATCAATGGAGTGGTTGCTGCTCGAGTTGGTGGAATGTGAGACATTGCCGCTACTAACCAGCTCCATGCCATAGGCAGCCTTCTCCTTGGGCGAATGGTGCATGCCGGCAGCAGCGGCGGCATTGAACATGGGAAAGCTGCCGGCGCCCATGTGATTGGCCGCCAGCTGCATGGAGGAGGTGAGGTGGTTATGATGCAGCAGTCGTCCCGTCGGCAGGCTGCCCAGCGCTATAAGGGATTAGCAAGGAGTTGAGGAAAACTGTAAAAATCAGGACGAGGCTGCAACTACTTACAGGGCGGCGGCAGGAGTCCGGAGCCATAGCAGGGCGGCGACAATAGCACGGGTGGTCTGCAAATTGGAGTTACCCGCAGATTTCGGGGCGGTTAGTTTGGAGAGAGTTTAGGGAGAGCGACCTATGCAAATGACAGGACCCAGTCCACAGCCAAGTGCACTCAGACAAATTGGTAAAATATATGCAAATAAAGTTGGCTTTTATTTTTAATTTGATTGGAATTTAGAAACCAAAACTTTGCCTATTTCAAGCTTAAATAATCGAAGAGTTGTGACTCTTTCAGAAGTTAGAACTGAATTTCCATTTGCATGTTTGAAAGGCCACTTTACATATATTTTTCCAAGTGCATACAGGACACAGGACTCGCACACTCACCCAAAAACACCAACGGCCACGGCGGCCTCGCGCAACGCCCGTCCGTGCTCCATCTCCCGCAGCGTCTCCGGACGGATAGTGGCCGTGTTCCGGGGCTGTCGCTCATTTTGCACGGCTGTAATTGGAAAACAAATGCAACTAACATGAGCACTCAAAGTCTAAAATGCCACGCCCAGTCATGGGAGTCCGTAATGAGGAAATGTCACACTGACAAAATCGCTTCGAGGCTTTTCGCAGGTAAGGCTGCTGCAGCAGCGGCAGGATCAGGAGCAGCCAGCGTGTGCCATTCCTCTCATCAGCATATCCAGGGGGGAAAAAGGAGAGCCAGAGGAGGCCCATCCATTGATGGCAAATTGGTTTTGTGGTCACGTGCCGCTCACGCCTACAAATTGTTTCGCCATTTGTTTATGCAATTTCACCGCACAATGAGGCCGCCGTCGCCGCAGAAGCTACTTCGTCGCCACTAATGGCAAATCCACGAACTGTGGCTATTTTCCAAAACGGCACGCATAATTTACGGTTAAATTAAAGGAGCCATAATGGCGACAATATATACATATATAGTGTGTGAATGGTTTTGATTCAGAGAGGGAGAGAGAGAGTCTGGAACTGAGGCAATCAGGACTTGAAATAAGCTTGAAAGATAAAGTTGTGGGTACAAAATGGGAGTGAACTTCCTTTTTTTTGAAACTATATTATCAGCGGTAATTATTGCTCGAATTATATGAAATAAAACTAGGCAGATACGTGATAATTCCTTTATATTTTCAGGGCCTTAAGCATCTTTAAAATCTTTTTATGATTATCAAAAAACCAACTTCCTTTTTTGAAACTAAATTATCCGTTTTTCTATTCAAAATTATCTTAACAAAATCTAGAAACATTAGTGATATTTCCCTTATATTTTCCGGACCCTAACCTTTTTTAAAATGTCCCTATGCTTTTTCGAGAATTAATTTCATTTTTGAACGTAAATAATTAGTTTTTCCATTTAAAATTAAAGCTGTATTTATGCCTTTTATTATCTTAAATGAAACTAGGAAGATAAGTGATGATTTCCTTTTATTTTCTGGGCATTATCCTTTTTTAAAATATGTCTAGAATTTCAGAGAATCAGCTTCCATTTTTTAAAAGTAAATTATCAGATTTTGTATTTAAATTGAAGGCAGAATGTATTCCTCTTACCATTTTAAATAAAACTGGAAAATATGTGATAATTCCCTTATATATTCTGGACATTATCTTTCTATAAAACTCTCCTTGCTTTTCCATTTTTTTGTATTCTTTACAATGCCATTTGTGACTCTTAAGGAACTTTATTAAATACATAAATTCTAAAATAAATAAAAAAGCAAGAATCTGTATCCTAGATATTCATATTAAATTATTTACACGATTAGTCACACTTATAACGTTTAAGAACTAGATATAACTGCCAAGATCTCTCCATTATCTTAAAGACCATTCCATGCTAACTCATTTAATAAGTAACAAAGAGTCCCTATTGATTTTTCTGAACCTGAAAGTGACTGCCTCCTGTTTTGTTTATATTTTACTATTCAAATCGAAGCATTGCTTTGTCTTGGCGGCCATCAAAACAATAAAGAAAACTTTCAGTCAAAATGAACAATTGGCGTTCACTCAAGTGGCAGCGGCAAAGCTGCATAAAATCTGTCAAAGACAACACGAGCAGCAGGTAACAAATCAATTGGGTGAGCAATATGTAAATAAGGAGCACGAGCACCAGCATCCGCAACCGCACTCCCACCGGAACCGGATCCACCCCACCGGAGGCAGAGGGTTTCCGGCGTGGGAAAGGGTTGGGTTAGGAGGAGGCCACGTGTGCCCGAGACCCTGTTAAAGAGCAATTAAACCCACTTCGGTTCATTAGAGCGAGCTGCGCAGAGAGATATGATAATGCATTTACTATAACCCATAATAATACCCACCGTCCTTGTTCATTCCCATTTGAAGGCACTTCTTGAGCCTGCAGGCCTGGCATTGATTGCGATGCGCCTTGTCCACGATGCATCGTCCTGTGCCCGCCTGGCAGCTGGAATCAGAGGAGAGGAGAGGGAGAATCGATTAAATAGTGCCACGAAATAATCAAGTTAGTGAGGAGGGCGCAGGATAACGAGATTTGTCGTGTCAAAAATTGCAACATTTGTCAAATCCTGCAGAGAACACAAAGGCAGCAGCAGGAGCAGGAGCAAGAGCAGAGACTTAAGACCAACCGACCGGAAATCCAGCCACAAAAGCACTTCAGAATCTGCGAGATACAGGACCTGCTGCTGCTGCTGCTGCTGCTGCTGCTGCTCTCTCTCGCTGCCATCCACTTCATTCCTTTCATCGACCTTTCGTCCTTTGTCCTGCTCTTCTGTCGAACTTTAATCAAATCAGGGCCACCCATCGAAGCCCCGAAACCCCGAACCACGAAACACTTTTAGCCCAGTCATCGCCTCTCCTTTTTGCTCACTAAGCCTGCGCCAAAACTCAAAGATGGCCACAACGCTCCTCCAGTCGCCAGTGTATCTGTGTATCTATGTATCTATGGTGCTTCGATTTTATGTCCTTTGTGGCGCCTCCGCTGAAGTCACTTAGCCAAATGTATTCTTCGAATACTTGGCCCTTGCCCGGTATGCATATATCTAAATTAAGTATATTTTGTGTATGCAAATGTACGGTTTTCGTAAACAAATCAAAGAGATTGCTTTCCCTTCCTCTCCTTTCTCTCTCTCTCTGTGTGTGTGTGTGTGTCTATAAAAATAATCAAATAATATGGCCATTGGACCCAAAAACCATTAACACGCCAGAAATAGATGATGAACACATTTGTGTATACCGAAACTATGATTAAAATAACTACTAAAGGATAGATTTTTGATGAATATGAATTTAAAGGAGTTTCCCACAAAATAAAGTTATTTTATTAAGTAGTTTGGATATTACAAAAGTCATATTTTTTTCTTTATAGAAAAAGTGAAATTAAAACTATTTAAAAAGCGTCTAAAAGTATGGAATTATATTGCTTTTTGTAGCTAAATTTTAGATAACTTTCTTTTTCTATATTTCCTAAATATTTCCTACATTTATTAACCTATAAAGTTAATGCTTAAATTAAGTTCATATAAAAGTATCTATAAATTTCGACCTGTTATTTTCGGTTAGTTTTTATAGCCACAATAAAAATGTGTAACATTTCGCTGAACACATTCGATTGTCCTTCGAAAATTCCTGTAGCTAAACTCGAAAGTTCTGATTGGAGGCAATTGATTATAATTGAAAACGGCTTAATGGGACCACCGGAGACAGGCACATACATACATATATACATATATATATGAAAAAAGGACAGGGTTCGCCTTGGGCCAGATTGACTCTGTCGGCCATCGAAAACCCCAGTCACGTCGGTGAAAATATACACTAGTCCATGGTGCCATGGTTCGTAGTCATTCCTGTGCAGGGGAGGATATGCTCTATTTTATTTAGAGCCACAGAGAACCGCCCCCTTTTCTTTTTTTTTTTTGACTTTGTTGCGATTTGGCTTAGTCTGTGTGGAAGATGTCGGATGAGCGAGGGTGCCGCCGGGTCACATTTGGCCAAGTGTTTTCCGCTTAAGCCCTCCATATCAGTCTCTGGGGACCAGCACCGCACGGATATAGAGATTTCGACGTTTTGTGATTTACCGAGCTGAATATACATTACTGTATCATAACTTTATGGTCTTCGGCATTGATTCTTCTGTCGCGCGGGCTTATGGGATATTTCTGATTTAATGATAATTGAAAAAGGAAAACACGCGCAAAACAAACTTTTTCATTCTTTGATTTGTGGATTTATACGGAAATATTCACGTGAAATGCCAGCACGATATGCGGGAAGTACAAAAGAACTTTTAAGCGAATTCACTTTAAATTCAATTACATTTTAAGCTGCAATTGGGGGGGGAGAAGTGGTGCGATTTGGTGGAGAAGCCGCGCACATGATGCCACACACCATCCCGGGCACAAAGTCAATGCGAGGGCAAATATGCGCATTCAAAAGTTGACGCTCAAATCCCAAAGATTTGAATAATTGTAATGAATTTGCCAGAGCTCCGTAATCCGCCAGACGGGCCTCCGGGCACATCAGCCAAGGGCCAACTCCCCGGCACCACCCACTTTTCTGGGAAAATGTTGCAACATTTAATGGAACTGAAAAATGGGAATGACCGGATTTAGGAGCATGGTAATAGCTACACGGAAAGAATCAGGATGCGGTTGTTATATGTTTGTATAAATGTAAAACTAAGCCACTCGATAAAATTACGTTTTTAAGAGGTATGTGTTCTCCCCATTAAGTACCACATTCTAAGTTTGTAAAAAGCATTGCCTACTTTTTGAAAACATGGCATTTGATTAAAAATCTCTTTTATGACTGATTAAGTATGACAGCAATAATAATATTCTGAACTCTTACATATCTCCATTAAATGTATAACATTTGTATATTAAATTCCTCTATAATTATAGAGCATAATAACATAATTTGTTCAACTATATTCCTAAACTTTTAACAGTAGCAGTTATATATTTGATAAGGATGTTTTGGTGGATATTAACACCAAGTTTCTTACTCTAACTATCCAAACTACAAATATACCCTATTTATAATGGATATGAAAAATATATTAAATATTATTAAGAGTAAGTTTAAGGCAAGCATCACTTTAAATTCTATCAGACAATCAAGAGAAGTCATCTGTAAACAATTTA
Source organism: Drosophila baimaii (assembly GCA_018874675.1). Classification (NCBI taxonomy): domain Eukaryota; kingdom Metazoa; phylum Arthropoda; class Insecta; order Diptera; family Drosophilidae; genus Drosophila; species Drosophila baimaii. Next base: position 19,263 of record JAEIIU010052500.1, on the reverse strand, counting down.
AATATATGGTGAAGGCAAAAATTTATTCTAAAGAAATAGTACCATAACTTTAAAATATTATAGAATATTATGCACAAAAAAAACGTATTATAAAACCCAATTGTACCTATTTTGTACTGTGTATAAATGTATAACCCACCGATAAATGAGCTTGCGCCGCACACTGCGCTTGAAGAATCCAGAGCATCCGTTGCAGGCCAGGATGCCGTAGTGTTTGCCAGAGCTGGTGTCGCCACAAACCACACAGATGAGTCCCAGATTCTGGCCCTTGATCCGCGACAGCGAGGAGTTCTCCCCCGTAGACGAGGAGGAGTGGTTCGTAGAGTTGGCCGCCGCTGCTGCTGCTGCAGCCGCTGCCGCTGCAGCGGCACTGTGGTTCCAGCTAAGCAAACGTCCAGCGGGTACGGCGGGTATCGGAGGCGGTGGCTGTGGAGGCGGTGCAATGCCCGCCGAAGTCGGTGGCGGTGCCTGTCCATGCATTGGAGCTGGTGGCGGTGTATAGCAGTGACGCTGGGGACTGTGAAGCTCTGAAATATTTAAGAAAAATATAGGAATTGTAGATTTCTAGTTTAAAATGCATTCTAAAAATCACCAAATTATACCCCTTATAAGTTAAACTCCTGGCTAAAATCTCCCTCGAGCAAAGAACCATTTCACATGCAAGTCCTTGTTCTACGCTCCCCCTTTCCCTCAGTGCGAATAATAGGTGTCGCAATAAAAAATCACTTATGTAGTTCATTTAAATTAAATCTCAATTTGTCAGTTGTTCCGGATTGCGGATGCCGGGACCTGCCGATCTTATCCCGGCGTGGCGACATTGACGCCCTGTAATCCGCAAATATATTTACACATTCAATTAGGGTGCCATTAAGCCAAACGAGAAGCGGCTCTCGACCAGAGAGCGTGCCGAGCAATCTGTGCGCAAAATTTGCCTCGGGGGACGATTGTTTTGCCATCACACCCTAATTTGATTGTAGTTTCCTTTGCTGATTTTTTGATGCACTTAACCCTCGGCCAGGGCGAAGGATGAGGACACATTTGTTACACTCGCCACTTGGCTGTGCGCTCGACCATTTTCAGGGTCGAGGTTTTTGGGTTCCAGGACCTGATTCCGAGGCAAAGTCAGGCTGAGGGTTTGGCTTCTCCTTCTACTTCTGGTACCAACTGGCAGGGCTGCGGTCTAATGCCAGAGGATTAGCGTCATATGCTTGCATTTTCCGTTCCCGAAGCTCGGTCGGTCGCGTCTTTGTTAATTTTATGAGCTCGTTGAAATTCACTTTGCCGGGAAGAGACATGGAAAAAGTGTTAAGGGGCGCCGCCTCGCAGGCTGTGTTATGAATTTCTGAAATTTTTGGCGGCCTGACTCTGGAGTCTAATTCAATTTGGTGATTATCGCAAATTGAATTTGCTGGCTGGGCCACTCGTGCATGCGCCATCAGCCGGAAGCCGGGCATCGATTTAATTTGGGTATCTCTGTCTCTGTGCGGCTTTTCTGGCTGACAACTCGTTACTACAAATTGGCAATTGGAATTGGAAATGTGTCATTAGATCGAAAGGTTTTCGTTTTTCATTGTCCATTTTTTTAGCTAATTTTTATTATTTATATTCTTGAAAGTCTATGGTTAAAGGTTTGATTCGATTTGTCTTAACCTTCTTATAGATTAACATATTTTTGTAAAGTTTCGTATAGGAAACGTGCCTTACGATCAATCCGATTAAGGGGCATTGATTTCTATTTCTTCTACGCTTTTTCTTTTTCTTTATTTATATGATTTGTTAATAAGTAAGAAGTATATTATTTTAGGTTTAATTTTATAAATGAATAATAAAAATATTTCCTGATAATTCGATTTATGTTTTTCAAAAATGTTTCCTATTGGATTCGTATATCCCCTGAAGTATGCAATTAAATTTTTGCTTAGGTATTTCCGCTTTTACATCCATTTCTTCCATTCTTCGTTCTATTAAAAAATAAGTTAAGTTAAGATTAAGTTTAACAAAAAATCTGTTTTTTATAGGAAGTTGTACAAAAGGTAAACAAAACTGATCAGCAAGTTATACAAAATTACTTTTAAATTCACATATATTCCTTTTCAAAAAAATACGGTCTTTATATTTGTATTGCTTAAATTGTATCTATTTAATTATTTAGTTTTACACTGTATACTTAATCATAGAAGTTAAGCTACTGGATGAGTATTAGCTGGACATAGGGTGCTTAAATCGTAACCTTATACCTTTTTAACGAACATAACCCAAGTTCTGTTGCGTACTTTTAACTTTTAATAGCTTTCCCTATTTTTGTGTTCTTTTTTTCATAACAATCTAATTAGGGATTGGGGTTAATTACGTTTTACAACCGTTTGCCTTCAAACGTGATACAGTCCCTAATGTAAAAAAGCTTTATACAGTTTTTTCTTCTGTGTTTTCTTTCTTTTTTTAAGCACTTATAAATTAATGTGTCAAAAATAAAGCATCACAAGCAACCGTCAAGCTAACTTTAAGCCATAGTCTTTATAAATTACCGTCGGCTTAGGCTAAGCTTCTTTTTCAATTTAATTTTTATAATTTATGTATTAAATATATACCCATTTTTTTTTGGCACACACGTTTTAATTTAATTTCTAATTTATAAAAAATTTAATTAAAATTTTAAAAATACCTTGTGACGCGGGACGCGTTTCGGTCAGAATTTCTTCCTTATTCATTTCGAAATTTGTGTTGAGATCCTTGTAGAATTTGCACTTGACTTTAGGCGTTCAATATTTGAATTTGATTTTCGAAAGCGGCACTTTTAAAACATGTTAATTTTTCTTTGTTAATACACTAAGCTCCCGTTAGCTGCTGTGGCGTGTCCTTTGTGTATCCCGTATGCGAATCCGGAGTCCGAACCAATCCGCACCGACGGCACTGCGACTCTGCTGCGACTTAGCGATGATGATGTTAACGTCTCGATGTACGATTCAGGATTCCCGATAGCTGGCACCAGATTTATCATAAAAGCATGACAGCAGCTAAACACGGTGATGTGTCCAGCACTCCCAGCACTCCAGCAGAGTCGGCCAACCAGCCGTCGGGCCAACCCCGGAATAGCGAAAAAATACTCGAGCTCGTATATCGCCGGATATAATCCGCGGTCGCTGAGTGGGCAGAGGAAGGACCTCCTCTCCGTGCCACCGCCTGGGAGTGTCTGTGTCTCTGTTTGTGTGTGTGTGTGTGTGTGTGTGAGGACAAAAAGCACATATACCAGCGCGAAAGCAAGGAGAAAGCAGAGAGCATCGAGCAACGAGCAGCGAGCGACGAACGAAGGGGGGAAGGGATAACCGCACCCGCATCCGCACCACCCGCAGCGGCCCACTTTTTGCAACGGGAACGGAGACTTTTAGTGGCAACTCTGGTGGCGCATTTGCTTGTTGGCTTGCTTTGATTCGTTCCTTCTTGATGCTGCTGCGGCAGGGGCTTGTGTGTCCCTGTGTGAGTGTGTGTGTGTGGGTAAGCCAAGCCACAATCGCAATCTCCAATAAACACCCGGCTCTGCGCTCTCTGCGCACACACACACACACACACACGCAGGCGAACGGGGAAAGAGCAGAGAACGTTCGGCCGCCATCATGACTCAAAGGTGGGCGAGGAGAGAGGCAAACCAGTGCAAGTGGGAGAGGCAGAGGCAGAGGCCGAGAAGCGAAGCTCGACCTCACCCACACACTGACACACACAGGGCGACGCAGCTGCGCGGCTGGCGCTCGTATAATCGTCTTGGGTTTTGACATTTTGTTTTTGTTTTATAATACCTTTTGTGATGTTGGTGCTTGCGACTTTGCTCTGGCTTCCGTCCCATCGCCCCCTCCGCTCCGCTGGCGTCACGCTTCTTGTCCTGTCCCTCTTTGCCCAGCGACGTCACACTTGGCCTCGTCCGTCTTCTAGCCGCCACCTCCTCCTCCGCCCAGAGTTGCCACCTCCCACAGTTAACTGTAATTGAATTGAAGAGAAAATTGTTTTTGCTCCTTGCTGGCGTACATATTCACACAGATACTACAGATGCATCTGCATTAAGTATACCCAAATTATAAAGGAATAGTAGCCATAAACCTGTGATTAAATCCTATACCAAACAGGGGTGCCACAGAAATCGTTGTGGCTTGGAAATCCATTGAAAAATGGCGCCCATTTTGGGGCTTGCTTTCATTATTTAATTTTTTCTTTGTTTACAGGAGATCCATATTTATTTATTTAATTATTTTAGGTTCATATTATTATATTTACATCTTATTGCAAATAATGTTGGAGGACAAGGAGGAGCATGAGCTTCCGACATTGTTAAAAGCCTTCGCACGAGCCTCTTTACCTACTCACCTGTTACCACAGATGGCGCCTCAATCTTTTCTGGTGAGATATTTCCTTTGATTGGGGTTTCATTATGATTAAGATCACCTATTTCCATAATTTTGGGTTGGAAAGTCGGTAGTTCCACATCGATGTTCATCATTCCTCGCAGTTTTTTCAAGACTTTGCAACAAAGAGCATACACTGCGATGCAGCCAAGTGTGACAGAGCCAACGGGGGCCACCAGATACATAATACCCTTGGACGGTGCGGGAATGCTCCAGATCAGACCGCCACTGATCCCATCACTGTAATTAGCCACCAAGGCCATGTGGTACTGCGTCATGGACTTGGCAAACTCGAAATGATTCCGATGTGCTCCTAAGCTGCTGGAATCCATGCGTTCCCAGGCGTCGCATTTACTCCAGTTTGTACTGGACACAGGGCACCAGTAAAGGACGTAGCCGATATGTCTATGTTCCTCTATCGGTTGGTCCCAGGTGATGCTTTTGATGCTGTCGTCGTAATACACTTTCCGGGGCTGTCGTTCGATGTCGTTGCTGGGCACATTCAGGTGACTGCTTTCCCTCGAACATCCCACGGAGTTCTCACTCCAAATGTGCACCTTGACCGGCTCGGGGTTCCAGCCTCTGAAGATTGCAAAGTCGTGGCCGACAACCGAAGCCATTTGGCTGGTAATGGAAGAAGGGTCGATGGGAGAATTAGATGTATGCGGATCCAGAATAAAATTGCACAAAACTTACCCGCTGCTGGCCTTGACGGTATACCACAAATCCTTCGAAGTGTATTCCCACACATCCAGAGGCTGCCAATAGATGGTAAGCTCTTTCTTAACCAGGTCGTGATAGAATCCATTGGCCACTGGCTGCGGAGGACGTGGGGTTTGGGTGGCACAGGCCACATGGTTGTTAGTATCCGATTGAGCCGACTCAATATTCCATTCTGGCACTTTCATCTGCTCCAATGTAAGGTTGTACTCTTTAGTCTGTACTTCTTTAGGAGTCACCAGACGGAGCATAAACTTGTGAGTTTCATTATTGCCAAATGTTGTTTCCCTGAGACCCTCGTAAAGGCAGCGAAACTGAGTTCTACTGTAGACCGCCCGCTTGCACCGCACTGTTTCCGCATCATCTAAGGTCAGATGGTATTGTATAGTATTCCACAGAGCGCGCGCTTCCATGTGATCAAAGCCGCAGAGCAATCGATCATTGCATGTTTGCCACCGACACCCAAAGTCTCGTGCATACATGGTATTGCCTCCCTGCGTCAGAAGTGTTAGCATCGCTATCAGCTCCAGCAGAAGCGTTCCACTCTCCATGATAATACAATGCACACTGATTAATCCGAGAAACAACCCAAAGTTTTAAGGCCTGGAAACCCAAATTCATAATCTGATAGTACAGAAATATTTTCACATGAAATATAAACGAGAGTTCTTGACCATAGCAGTTCGTGGAACTGTAAAGATTCCAGCAAATACACAAATATCATTAAATTTATAACATTTAAATATCAATGTTCTGCCGAATACGATTATATAGGTACAAATATTATACACATATAAATAATATACAAAATGTATGTACAGCAAGTAATACTTTGATTATTCCAAAAATTTGTTTGGACATAAACCCTCTCTCAGCTTCTATTAAGGTAAAGCTAGTATGGAAAGCAATCGTATTTGTACAGGGTTCGGGAAAAAGTCATAATATAATATATACAATATACATATATACATATTTTCGATATTTCAAATTTAATCAAGCTTGTAGGGTATACAATCATCAGCTTTCCGAAAGGGGGTCAAATTAACAAAGAGGCTGTTCATATATTACATAATCCCTAAGGAGGGGGTCAGCGAAATGATTATTTTTATTACTTGGCGAGAGGGGAGGCCTTGGACAATGATTCATCATGATTTCATAAAGATTTTTGTTATGCAAGTATTTATTTTTTACATTTCTCCTCGTTTGGAGATTCCACTAAATAAAACAATAAATAATAAAGATAAAGATGTTTAACAAAATTTCGTATGATTTGGTAGGGTTCCTTTCCCTCCTTTTACTTTTGATTATATTGGGGGGGGGGTTACAAATCACGGAAAACTTGATTACAATATATGTATATGGACATCCCCATAAGAACGATTTCTGTATTTGTAATTACCTTTCTATTGCTATATTTTTTTGGATGATTTTTCCACAGTAAGCTCTCCTGAAGAGCATGAGCTAAAGATGGCGGCGGGTCCACTAATCCAATAATCGATAAATGCTGCTCTCTCCCGCTTGAAGGACGAGAATGGCGGAAATAGGGGGGTGGGGGGCAGAGTGGGGACTAAGGACGAGCGAACATTGAGTTCCGTTGCCCGATTTTGTTGTGGGGGCTTTTGGCATGCTTAATGCGCCGACATTAACTTTGTAACAAATGAGATGTCGGAATACAACAGTCAGGCTCCTGCCAAGCCGCAGCAGCCTCTCCCGTTACCCGAGTCCCGTTACCTTTCTCCATTCTCCTCCTCGTCTCTTTCTCTCACTCTCTCTTTGTCTGCTTCTCTCCCGGGGAGAGCGAAGAGCGCAAGCTGCAGCCGGCAGAAGTATAAACTTCGGGACAAAAGTGAACAAACGCAAAAGTCAAAGCGCTTTGCTGCGATGGCCACGCCCACCTTGCCGAGGGAGGAGCAAGCGAGAAAGAGAGATAAGGACAAAGAGAGAGAGAGCGGCGTTATCCTGTAATAACTGTGCATCAAAAATGCCCTGCTGTGGGAGCGAGATAACCGAGGCCGTGCGAGCGGGACGAACAGAGGCAACAGGGTTGGTTCTTGACATTTGAACGGCGACATTTCGCCTTGCCAGGATACACACACGAAAACGCCCACACACACAAGCACATCGGTGTGGATCTGTATTCGTGCGCCACACACCACCCACCGCCCACCCCTCGTAACGAAAAAAAAAACAAAAAGGATGCGAGTGGCGAACCTCATCAACTGCAGTGCACTTTATTTAATCAATCAAAATTCATGGGCCACTCTTTTATTCAACATTCAGACACTTTGTATCTTTGATTTACGTTCCATGGGCGATTTTCAAATTAGTTTTCAATTTATTAAAGCTTTGTCTCCTAGAGTAATGTAAAGGTCTATCTTTAAAATTGAAGATTTTGCTAGAATCTCTTTAGTTTATTTAATTTTTTAGGTTGTAGCCCCCAGAAAAAGGTAGAAAACGATTTTGGGAATCACAAGGCAAGTGCCATAGATCGAAGCTATTGTTGAGTGACAAAAAGCTTTATATTTTTTAATTGATGTATGTATGTACATATACATATGTACATAAATATATTAATAAGTAAGAGATAAGTATTTATTACACTTGCCGAAAAATCGTCTAAAATATGTTATGTGTGTATAAAATTAGAGCTGGAATTTATTTTATACAGACAGTTTTTAAAGTTATTTAAAATGACAAAATAATAAATATATTCACTATCATAGTTTTACGTATCGAGATTTTGAAAAACAATATAATTTATTAATTGCGAACTTAATTCTATTTAAAGTGCAATTGCTAGATAATACGTTTTAAAATATTTAATTATTAATTTAATTATTTAATTAGCTACATGACTCAAATAAAAACATGTTCGATTTTCAAAACAAAAAAAATGCGAATTTACACCTTTGAAAATATAATTGCATACTTTTAGGCACGGGTTTCCCTGATTTCAAGCCATGCATGGCCATGGACAGACCGGCTAAAGCCCTGCATCTTTGATGTCAAGTTTTATTTATTATTTCACGATCTACTAAATTGCTTTAATCTTAGAAAAACCCCCTGAAACCCACACTATCATAAGAATTTCCAGACAACAAATCAAAACAATTTTCAATAGAGCTAATTATTTAAATAAGTGCGAACTCATGGACCAAATAAATACACATATTTGGTGAATAAATACAATAACATCTCTTTTCCTAATGGTTCTTCCTCTGCCTATGATTACGCGTTTGTTTACTTTTCAACTAAACATTGACCTCTTGAATATGTTATTAGATTGTTATTTTGGGTTTTTCTACTGGGTAATATTTGTTTAAATGGGAATATGTATCAAGGCATTATTTCCAAAAAATATATACTATTTACATATATTCGATTTATACTTAGGGTAAGGTAATAAAAAAGATATTATAATTGCAGTGTTGTTCATATTATGTATAATTTTTGGATTTAATGCATTAATTAAATTCTTACCAATAGGTATGCCGAATTCGTATCACTAATGATGAGCATTCCTCCGGACTTTAGTATAAATACCTCACACTTCTGGAATTAGCTTCAGTTTCAAAAAATCAATCAACATGAAAGTTCTCGTGAGTAATCTGTTCAGTGTGAAAAAATTATATAAGGCTTAATTTAATTTATTGTGTCCCTAAGATTGTACTCTTCGCCTTGGTGTGCGCCGTTCTGGCCATGCCTCATGACGGATATGGTCGCCAAGGAGGATACGGCGGACCGGGAGGTCAGGGAGGATATGGACAAGGAGGATATGGCGGAGGATTTGGTGGACACAACCAAGGATTTGGTGGACACAACCAAGGATTTGGCGGTCCGCACGGAGGACACGGAGGATTTGGTGGACATCAAGGTGGACACAATCAGGGTGGATATGGCGGCGGATATGGTGGCGGTCATGAAGGTCATCACGGCCATCATGGTAATCATCATGGCTACTAAATTTGAATTTTTTGTAACGAACTTAAAAATGAAATTAAAAACTAAATCCATATAATACAAAATATCTTATATATTAATTAATTCAGGGCAAAAATTAGGTTTCGAGGAGAGAAAAGAACTAATGCACATTAATTAATTATAAAGAAAATTTGTTATTATTTAAACAAAATAGCAGCAGCATGAAGATTCCAAGCATTGGCAAGTTAGGCTTTATTTTTTTTATAAATATTAATGTATAAATGTAAATGGAGCCGAATTTAAAACAAGATATCATTTACATGACAAAATAAATATCATTGCTCTAGATTATTTAAATATTCAAATATTGAGGTAATTTTCCTAAGAAAAATATACAAAACGTAGACTGCTTAGGCCGCAAAGGAAAAACAAAAACAAAATCTACAAATCAAAAATAGCAAAATCTCGCTTATTTGAACGAAGCGAGTGCTTGCTACTTATACAGCCTTCCAATTAAACATTGACCTTTGATTACATTATCAGTAATTAATACTGTTTTTTGACTTCAAAAATTCCGACCAAAAATGTAGTAACAAAACGGATGTGATGTACATAAAAAAACAAGATGCTGACAGGAAGTCAAAAATATATTTTGTTTTGTACTAAACAAATATAAGTTATTTGTTCATAATAAATTTAAACAGAAACTATCTATATTCATCCAGAGAAGGTACATACTTTATGTAGGAAGTATTATGTTCAGCCAAGAGTGACTTGAAGGAACCGGTGGTGTTTTTTAAGGCGACTTTAAGGGTGAACCTGCTGTAAGGGAGGTTTCAATAATGAACATTAAGGATCCCAAGAGCCATATGTCTATTACATAAGAGATGGTAATAACAAAGACTCTCTACTTACTAAGACGCCGAACGCCGTACGAGTTTTTTGCACACGCATTTTTCGCTTAGGCTGTATCAATGCAGATAAATCCGTGTGCATGGCTAACTATAGAAGGTAGCCTCATCACCTCCGATGAGGGCTCTAAATATATTCAGAGACATGCGCTATTAAGAGATAGCAAGCGAACGACAGCACAAATAGAGTCCTCAAAAGAGGACAGTTCTCTCGACGAGGCTACCAACTATCATGCTCTGAACTTTGTGAGAGCCATCTTGCGCTCGCCCAAAAATTGAAAAATTGGCTCGCATATTGCAAATCAAATGTATGGTCGTTACTTATCTTAGTAATTCTAGTGTCTTTGATAATAATTATCTTACCTCAGTGGACTTGACTACTTACTGAGTCTGATCTTTAATATATAGATGGCTCATATCGCAATAAAACACCTTATCCATTGGCCAAATATTTTTATTAAACGTTTGTTTGTTTCAAAGTTAATTCCCCTAAACATACACCCACCAAATAAAATGAAATGCCATATTTTTCCCACACACCGAATCGTTTCCACAAATCCACAAATCGAACGAAATATCTTTATCGAGTCAGGGAGTATGCCGAAAACAAAGGAAGATTATGGCACGCCTTGTTTAACAAATCATACCCAGGTACGCTCAGGTAGATTTACCCTCGGATATGGCACTGAATGTGGCATATTTACTTTTCAAATTGGAGGCAGAACAATACAAACCGAAATGCAACTGACACTGAAGTCAGGATGTCTCAGTCAGAGGTAGTTCCGGGGGGTTAGGGTTCCTTCTGCTGCCCTTTCGCTGGGTAGGGGAATCATAGCATAGCATATAGACAGACATTGAGGAAGGCACAGTTACTATATAGTTATATTTTGAAGACTCTGTAGTTTTAAACTAAATAGCCATCTATAGGTTTTGTTCAATTGTTTTGTTCGGTGTTTTCTTTTATTTCGTTTGTTGTTGTTGTTGTTTGTTGTTGTTGTATATGGGCTTTAATTTGAATATTTATTTACAATTTATTTAAGACTCGCTACCCTCGCTCAAGTCAAATATATAGTAACAGTTGCAATAAACAAGCTTTCAACTTATTGCTTACGTGTCTCTCATCAATATATATAATTTACAAGAAAAACTTACTTATAGCTAAATCTCCGTTGATGTTTTCTGTATGGTGTTTTATGTGTGTATGGTGTGCCTGCTGCAATTCATTTACTTTACGAATATTATTATTATTTTATCGGCTGCTTAATATTTTCGCTTCGCTTTCGCTTCGTTTATTTTGTATTTCTTTACTAGTGAGAATATTGGGTTGGTTAGATTGAGAGTATACATATACATGTACATATACATATACATATATAATCACTATATATATATATATATATATATATATTGATCTGACTTCTATGTACCAGTTTTCAACATTTGTTAATTTACGATGTACGTTTCGTAGCTACGAATTGGGCTTTTACTATGCGCTTGCGGTTGCGGTTCGTTTTCTTTGTATAAATAAAATAGAATATTTTTGCTTTTGCTTCGCTTCGAATAATAATACATGCCATATACATATACATATACATACACATACATATATATATATATATTTGTACATATATATATATATTTGTATACATATAAGAAAATGCTCGATTACGATTCTCATAACTTATGGTTTGACGTTAACCAAATGAGGCCCTCGGACAGGCCATCGCCGGATGTGGCACATGATGGTTGTACATACCAATTGCGATCTCTTATTCTAGTTAAGCCTAGTTTTTCCTGGATTTCATGGGGTTTCATTGCTGCAAATACAAAGCACCAGGGATTAACATGATGTTAGCTTCATAAGCAAATCAAAAATATATGTACTTACCATCAGGCAGATCCTGTTTGTTAGCAAATATCAGTATGATGGCGTCGCGCATCTCCCTATCGTTAATTATCCTATGCAGCTCCGTGCGCGCCTCGTCTATCCGATCGCGGTCCGCGCAGTCCACCACGAATATAAGACCCTGTGTGCCCGTGTAGTAGTGTCGCCAAAGCGGTCGAATCTTATCCTGTCCGCCAACATCCCACACATTGAACTTGACGTTCTTGTACGTGACGGTTTCCACATTGAAGCCCACCGTAGGTATCGTTGTAACCGATTGGCCTAGTTTCAGTTTGTACAGGATCGCTGTTGTAGGGGGAAAAAGCAATTAAAAAGTTAGTTATGGGAATTTATTAAGTGGTTTCCAGGCCAGACTTTGCTCGAAATTCGATTTTAACAAGCCTAATTTTTGGAGCCATTTGCAGGCAGTTAATATCACAAATGGCAATATAATGGCTATGAAATTTAATACCTAAAGCCTTTAAATGTTATAACTCCTAATAGCAAGCTAGCTTTTTAAGGTTCTTAATGGTTTATAATTGAATTTAAATCGTTGTAAATCATTATTTATTAAGGGGGAACTCCCTTTACTAGCATAATTTTAAGAAATATCAAAGGCTGTTATATAAAAAATACATGCCTTTCAACCTTATCTATAACATATTCCAAACTGGTGATTACGCCCCTTTTGAATCTTGGTTTTTTTCCTAGCTAGACATATAAATTATATAAATTTTATCTTTACAACATTATCAACAAGATAAATATTTAAATGGAAACATTTTTGCACATGAAATCTAGTTTTTCTTGGGTAATAATTACAATTTATGATTATTTCTAACCATTTCATAGAACAAAAACCTATCTAGAGCCATTGTATTGACCTCAACTATAAGTAGGCCTCAAAACTAGGCCAAAACAAACTCGAATTCAATCAAAGTCAAGACCGGAAGTGATCCCATGTCCGATGCTCACTTGTTTTTCCAGCTGCGTCCAGTCCGAGCATAAGAATTCGCATTTCTTTGTTGCCGAAAATTTTTGATAGTAGCTTTCCCATGGTGCTGCTGCTGCTGATGTGTCATCCATTAAACCTTAGCCAATCTGAAAATGTGAGCAAACGGTCGAGGGTTACACACGTATGGATACGAGAATGTGGGGTGATTTCGGGGCAGGGTCATCGGTGGAGGAGGAGGAGGAGGAGCTGGCGGTGGAGCAGTCTCCCAGATAATAATGCCTTTGTAATTCAGTTATTCGCCGTATCAATTTATGATATAAGCACGCCGCCGTCGTCGCCGCCGCGAGAAGGCGCGTAAGTGATACGCCGCCGCCGCCGCACACAGATGCACAAATGTACATACAGATGTATACAGGGCCAATTTGGTGGCCATATATGCACGCATAATATGCGGCACCGACGACGGCGGAAGTTAAGAGCATTATTCTGCATAGTAATTTCACTTACATTGTTCGGAGCAACAACAATGCGAGAAAGAAACGGACAGAATTTATCAGTGAAGAGAGCTTCCACACAAACACACTCGCTCGCGCACACACACACTCAGCCAGAGTCGAGCACAATTGGGCACACACATATACAGCAGATAAACACACTATATAGTGGCATAAATTGAGCCAGAGTTATCTCAATTGCGGATTACTGGCTGACGCTGGCTCCACTGCCACTGCCACTGCTCCACCGATGCCCCCTGCCCTTCGGCCTCCGCCAAGCCTGCAGCCGAAACCAAGCCGGCTGGCTCCGAGATGTCGGTATGGAAGAGAGATTCCACGGAATTTCCTCGCTTGCTTAACACGTCACATACACGCCCGTGTAATACCAACACAGGCGCACACTTATACACACCCAAAGTTCCTGACGACCGCTGTTACGCACCGCTTTCCTGCCCAATTCGATCCACGCCCGCCTATTTTCCGTTAACATGTAGTGCCTATGTGCGTTGGCCAAGCATAAAATGCATTTGCTAGCACACAACGGCCAAAAAACTATAACTAACAACAACAATTTTGCACTAATCTTCTTGTATTTATATACACATACACGAAGCAATGTGGCCCGTTGGCGGAAAGTGCAAATGCTCCACGGTTGACGGCGCGAAAGGAGCTAAAAAATGCCACGCCCCGGGTGGGTTAGTACCGAAAAATACTGAATTCCGTTACTGCAGCGGAACTGGCGGACGAGTCACTGTTGGTATTTTATGGGCAAAAGTGTGTGTACAAAATCAGTTGAACTTGAAAAAATAGGCATTCAAAAATTAATATTGACATTTAACTCTCATATTATAGGTGCACAATTTGTTTTATTTTTATATTGTAATTATAAGAACATAGTTATATTTTTATTTCGAATTCAAGGTCAGTACTAAAGTTATTATAAGCTTTGAAGAATATTGTTTCTGAATTAAGTGCTAGTTTTAAAAATGAAGATTAATTGTTATATTAAATTACAGTCTGAAACAAATGTAAAAAATAAAAATATAACTATTATATTTAATGGTATTTAAACAGTATTAATTATTTTAATGAAATGGTATATTTCCGCTGCATGGTATTTTTCGATGGTCATGACGCGGTCACGCTGGCTGCGATTCGATTGATTCAGACTCCTTTCCAATTGTTTAATTTTTAAGCGTTCCTTACGACACTCTCCTGTCACTCCACAAACGAATGATGGAGCTGAGTTAATCGTCGCCCAGGCCAGAGAACAGAAAACACACACACACGCATGGCTGGCATATGTCCCCGCGAGGCGGTGCGGGTGAAAGTGAAGGCAAGTGGAGAGTGAAAGGAGGCCACACAGGCGCGAGACAACAAAGGTGGCAGACTTTTACATTTTTTGAGTCTTTCCCCACAGAAATGCGAGCCGACGGCGCGGCCGGAGTGGCGCAAGTTCTCCGTGGACCCGCAGATCACCACGCTGGAGGTTCTATACTCCCTGCTGGCCAAGGCCTTCGACGTCAAGTCGGACTTCTCCATCAAGTACAAGGCCTTCGATCCGGCGGGCAATGAGATCTACCTGGCCGTGCGCTCCGACTGGGATCTGGATGCCGCCTTTCTGCGGATACACAACATATCCATACAGACGGCCTCGGAGCCCTGCCTGATCCTGCAGATCGATGTCAAGCCCTTTACGGTTGTCCGCGAGTGCGAAACGGAAGCCTCGCCTGGCCGAACTTCTGCGGGAGGAGCGGCTGCTGCGCCAACATCTGCTCCGCCTGCGTCCG
This sequence comes from Drosophila baimaii, assembly GCA_018874675.1. Taxonomy (NCBI): domain Eukaryota; kingdom Metazoa; phylum Arthropoda; class Insecta; order Diptera; family Drosophilidae; genus Drosophila; species Drosophila baimaii. The sequence continues at coordinate 4,196 of JAEIIU010052500.1, read as the reverse complement.
CCGCCCGAGAGCTGATATCGCCCCTACAGTCGCTGGGAGTCTCCCAGAAGTACGTGCAGCACATGCAGACCAAGCTGGGCAGCTCCATCCTGAACCAAATGGAGAAGACCTTCTCCATGGTGCAGAAGGCATTCAATCTGTCCGAGGAGCACATGGCCAACTTGCCTCCCCGACCGCCCATGTGCGACAGCGAGTTCCGGCTGTTCCTCGACGCCCTGGGCCAGATCCAGCGCAAGGATGAGCTGCACCGGGTCATCTTCTTGGGCGGCATCGATCCCAGTCTGCGGCGCGTGGTGTGGAAGCATCTGCTCAATGTCTATCCGGGCGGAGCCCATGGCCTGGCTCTGGACGGCCACCAGCGCATGGAGTTTATGCGGCGCAAGTCCGAGCAATATTGCAAGCTGAGGGACACCTGGAAGGCGGCTGTGAAGCGAGGCAGCGTGGCCGGCGAGCTGGCCTATGTGACCAGCATGGTGAAGAAGGATGTGCTGCGCACGGACCGCCTGCATCCCTTCTACGCGGGCAGCGACGACAATCAGAATATAGCGGCGCTCTTCAACATCCTCACCACGTACGCCCTGAACCATCCGACGGTGTCGTATTGCCAGGGCATGTCGGACATCGCCTCGCCGCTGCTGGTCACCATGAACGACGAGGCGCAGGCCTACATCTGCTTCTGTGCCATCATGGCGCGGGTGCGTGGCAACTTCATGCTGGACGGGATTGCCATGACGCAGAAGTTCGCCCACTTGACGGAGGCCCTAAGCTTCTACGATCCGGAGTTCTGGGAGTACCTCAAGTCGCAGCAGGCGGACGACCTGCTCTTCTGCTACCGCTGGCTGCTGCTCGAGCTGAAGCGGGAGTTCCCCTTCGAGGATGCCCTGCGCATGCTGGAGGTGCAGTGGAGTTCGCTGCGCTACGCCAGCGGAGGTGGCGACAAGGAGCTGCCACTCTTCGAGAAGGAGTTCGTGCCCCTGTCGGAGAGTTCCATGCCAAATAGCGCCAGCACCTTCTCCAGCTCGTACAGCGCCACGCCGACGAGTCCCTCGTATCTGCTGACCAAGCCGCGCGAGAATCCCTACACCAAAGTGTGCGCCCTGCGCCGTCAGAGCTCTTCGGCCTCGCTCAGCTCTCTAAGCTCCTCCCTGGGCACCACTGGTCACGGCCTGGACAATACAAAGCGCCTGAATCACAGCCTGGACGACAATATGTCGCGACATGCCAGTGCAGCGGCTCGCCGGCAGCGACGCACCTCGGCCAAGGCGCACCAGAGCCTGGATGAGTCCAAGATGCTGGCGCTGATCGAGGGCGCGATGGAGAACTCGAATGTCAGGTCAGTGCAGGACTTGTCGGCCGGCGAGGACACCGAGGATGATGATGTCTTCGATAGGAAGGAATCGCCGAGTTTTCTGGAAACAAATCCCTTCAAGGACGACGCCCAGAAGACGCCGGAAAAGGTGAACGAAGTGGCACCGCCTGCCTCGCCGGGACGCGCCTTCCTGTGCAGCTCCTCCTCCTCGAATCTGGACGAGGATCCCGGCGAACGGAAGTCCAAGCTGCAGCACAAGAACATTCTGGCCGTGAGCAATATCATTGCCAAGCAGCTGGCCACGAATGCCAGTCAGGTCAGCGAGAGTGTGAAGTGGGTGAGCAGCTCGGGTGGCGGACACTTTAAGGATCTCAAGGAGAAGCTGGCGGCGACCAGTCGCCTCGGTCTCTCCTTCGATGGCGATTCCACAGAGGACGACGGCGGCGGCGGCGAGCGGAAGATGCCGCCGAAGCTGGTCAAGAACTTCAACGAATTCCTCAACTTCGCGACCATCAACAAGAATCGGATCTCCGATCGGTTTGCCACGCAGCAGCAGCAGTCGGCGCCAGCTCCGACCTCGGTCAGCAAGCCGCTGGTACAGCTAACGAAGGGCGGGGGCCTGGGCAGCTCCCTGGACGAATCGGATTCTTCGTCGGTGCCAGAGACTAGCTGGAGTGCCTCCACGGCAGCCACGGCCATTCAGCAGGCGCAGGAGCAGGAGCTGAGCAGCTACAACCTGCAGTTGGATCTGGAGGGGAATCATCACGGCGAACCGGACGAGACTCGCACGCCGCCCGATCAGGATCAGGAAACGGATCAGGAGTACTTTCCCATGACGACGGCCATAACGCGGGAGCTCCGACTGGAGGCGGAGAACCTGGATCGCCAGGTCTTCGGGCTGCCCTTCACGGAGAACGAGAAGCGGGACGACATCGAGTACGAGAAGCTGGACAAGGATGCCATGGACCTGGTGGAGGACCTCAAGGAGAACGAGATCATCACCTGTCCCGATGTCAGTGAACTGCACATGCGTCGCCGCCAGCGGCTGGCGGCCAAGAGCAACAGTGTCCAGCAGAGCGAGTCGCATGCCTTCAATCCGTTCATCGACGAGAGCCAACTCCTGCTGGACGGGCACACGCCGCTGGGCATGCGCAGCAGCAGCAGCCTGCCCGAGGTCATCTTGCCCATTTCCACGGAGCCCAGCCTGGTGGAGGTGTCCCCTTTGGTGGAGATCGCCACGAATGCGGACGATGAGAGCGCCTACACACGCTCGCCGCAGCGGGCGGCCAATCTTAACGGAGTCACCGGACTGAACCCGACGGCTGCGGCCCTGCCTCCGCCCTCGGAATTCGGCGGCGGCAACGCCTTCCTCATGTTCCTCTGCCTTACCCTGCTGCTGCAGCACCGCAACACGATTATGAAGGCGGGCATGGACTACAACGAGATAGCGATGCACTTTGACAAGATGGTGCGCAAGCACGATGTGACGAGAGTGCTCAACCAGGCCAGGCGCATGTACATCGAGTACCTCAAGGCGCAGAGCAGCCCGCAGCGCCAAAGGTCACCCAGTGCCACTGCTAGCCATGGCTCCAGCCTGACCGCCTCGATGCCGGCGTAAGGTAATGATAAATCCTGCGCATCTCCAGTTTAATCTTAGTGTTCCCCCGTATAGGCCAGTCCCTGAATATCTCTCTCCTTGCTGGTTTTTATTTATTATATAACTATGGGAAGTTTTTTCTTGAAGAAAAACGAATTTTGCATATTTATTTTCAATGTTTTAAACTTAATCACATTTCCTTGATCTTTAAATTTGTTTAAATATCTTAATTTCCTTCCCATAAAGGACACTCTCTGTGTGTTATTCAAATTAGAGTTATCCAGGGTCCTAGATATTTTGAAAACTACAGTATTTTTATGAAAGCTTCCCCTTTAAAACAGAGCTCTTTAAGAACAATTGAACGGCTTTCCTTGGTTTGAATGTTCTCAGTTAAACCCCTTATTTACGCTCTTTCAATCAAGACTTATAAAGAGAGCGATTCGGTTGAGCGCTCTCACAATGAGAGTCTAACGTCTTGCCTTCGGAGGAATGAAGTAAGTTAAACTTCTCATATTTACTCATTTTCAATAACGACTTATAAAGAGAGGGATTCGATTTAGCGTTTGCACAATGAGAGTCGGATGAGAGTTGAACGTCTTGTCTTTAGTTGAATGTTCACTTGAACTTCTCTTATTTACTCTCTTTCAATAACGAATTATTAGTAAAGTGATTCGGTTGAGCGTTCGCTCTATGAGAGTTTTTAATTAATTATGACTTTAATTATGATTTTTCAACGCTCAACTGTTGTCTAAGAGCTCTGCTTAAAACCAATGAGATGTCAAGTGGCTAAGATGGGGAGCAACTCATGCTCAAGCTGAAGAAGGAGCGTTAAATGTTAACAAACCTCAAATATATAAAACCAAAGTCGCCCCTTATTTTGTACGTAGACAGATTTTGTACTTTTCTTTTTTAAGGTTTAGGATCTTATTTATATTTCGTATGAATGTATCTGCACCTCGGCCAAATAATCAAACGGAGACGAAGGCTGCTGGGTTTGAAAATCGCTTTATTTCACTAGTCTGCTAGGCAAGCATTCCATGCTCTTGTAAAGATTACACTTTAGACTTGAAGACGCTGCTTAAGATATTTATTTACGGAGAACCTACTTATTATCCAATTACTATGATCTTATAATTACCTGTAATCGTTCTGTATCCAACAAATCTCTCGAAACTTAATCGGAAAACGAAAGAAAATTTTGTAAATTAAAATTTTACGACGCTACGCTATGTAAAGTTATGGAAACCCAATTTTAAAAGATCGATAAATAAACGAAATTCGAAGTAATTA